>CAHIKZ030000765.1:992500-1040000 GCA_903632075.3 Acanthosepion pharaonis
GAATGAATAAACATAAAAATGTCTTGAAATAATTGTCAGACTTTGTCCATTTCATAATGTGTGACGTCATTTGTTTACGTTTGATACGCCATGAGCAGATATGAATGAACGTGAGAGATTCATGGAAGATTGAAGTTTAAATACAGTAAATTCGACCTTGCATATCGGACGCTCTTCTGTGGCCAAATCGGTAAAGGCACGTCAAGCTAAATGACGGTTCCGTATAGGATACAGGTTCGAATCCTGTCGGAGGACGAAAGTTTTCTATGGAAATTTCTCGGATATTCAGGCCGGTAAATGTTGCTTAATACTGTTTATTATAAACAGAGCATTTACTTAAATATTTTTATGTATGAACATAAAAATGTCTTAAAATAATTGTCGGACTTTATCCATTTCATAATATATATATTATATAAGACAAGATGTCGGCTAATATCGAAACCGTCTGACATTGAATAAAAAGGCTCCAAATATACCCTCCTCATATCGTTCGGGACGATGTTATAGTGGATATAAGGGTTGGTTATATGTAACACGCTTTCCTGTTATTTAGTGGTCTTTAGTTCAAATCCTAGATAAGGTAGTGAAAGAATATACCATGGTTCAGTCGGAACGTACAAGAATTGGTATCACATAGACAAAATAGAAATAACTGATAGATACTGAATATCAGACAAAAATAATAGAAGTCTGAAGATGACCAGAAGATAAAGAAACGTCGAAACGTTGTGTCTAAAATATCATCTATAACACTAATGATGATAACAATAGTACGAAAAAGTTAAAGTATATTTAAGCACTTACTTAAAGATTTTTGTAATATTTTCATTTTGTTTTTCCAACAAATTTGCGAGAACAAAGCTGGATTGGCCGAAGGCCAGAAAACTTTTGAAGTGCAAGCATAATTAATTTTATAAGACAAAAGAAGTGTATTTTTTTTTTAATCAATTCAAGAGTGTTCGAGGTTAGATCAGTTGGCGCTAAGGGACCAGTTGTCATTCGGACAGAGATACCGGGATGGAGATACACTCGGGATTAAATTTATCATCAACGATCAATACGATTGTATGTTTCGTGTTTCGAAAAAATAACGGATATTGTTCTTTCGAGATGCAAACAATTGAACTAAGTATATTTTTTCTGTGCAACGTGTTCACGTTGTTCCGCACCGACTGTTCCACAATGTGTATTCTTCACTTGACGAGCCTTTCTTTCCAGCTGCACTTGGACCCCCGAAGAAGCTGTCTGCTGAAGACACACATTGGTATTACAAGTGGTGCTATCGATCTAGAGGATTCAACAACCTACGTCACCCAGTAACGATGTCGAGACCTAGGTGTTCGTTTTTTTGGACCGTAATGGTATGCGTGCCGATTTGGAGCTCGTGAACCTTAACAGATATCTCGACCACAAATGGAAAGATTTTCAAATTAGCGTTTTTTCATTGTTCAGTTGAATTTTCACCATAAGAAGAGCCTTTAGAAATTTATCAAGTGGCTGGCTCATTTATGTAGATAAATTAGAAGGCGAGGTGACGCGTTGTAGAAATTGATTCACAAATATATTACTTATTTTATTCATATTTTATTCTTATTTTTTATTATTTTATTGATATTTATTCATATTTTATTCTAAATATTCTTATTTTATTCACATTCATTCATATTTTATTCATATTCTTATTATTCTTATTTTATTCATATTTATTCATATTTTATTCATATTTCATTCTTATTATCAGATTATTCATATTTATTCATATTTTTATTATACTTATTTTATTCATATTTATTCATATTTTATTCATATTTTTCTTATTTTTTATTCATATTCATATTTTATTCTTATTTTATTTATATTTATTCACATTTTATTCATATTTCATTCTTATTATCAGATTATTCATATTTATTCATATTTTTATTATACTTATTTTATTCATATTTATTTATATTTTATTCATATTTATTTATATTTTATTCTTATTATTCATATTTTATTCATATTTATTCATATTTTATTCTTATTATTCATATTTTATTCTTATTATTCATATTTATTCATAGTTTATTATACTTATTTTATTCATATTTATTCATATTTTATTCATATTTCATTCTTCTTATTAGATTATTCATATTTATTCATATTTTTTATTATACTGATTTTATTCATATTTATTCATATTTTATTCTAATTATTCTTATTTTATTCACATTTATTCATATTTTATTCATATTCTTATTATTCTTATTTTATTCATATTTATTCATATTTTATTCATATTTCATTCTTATTTTATTCATAGCAATGATTTACGTTAGATACGTGTGAAAGTGTTTTTCTCTGTTTTGAATTCACAGCCACTTGTAAAGCCTTGCTTGCGATCAATGATTGAAATCAAATCGGTCATTGTATCAGCTACGATATAAAATGTGCGGCAAAAGTGACGCCTTTTTTTATTATTTATTAACTTTTATTGAAACGAAAATAGAATACAGAAGTTTAAGAAAACTGCTAAGTAATGTCACATCAAAACATTGTCTGTTACGATTAACAAACTATTTAACATGTCCAAAATGTTCCCCATACAGGTTCAGTACAACGCCGAACCCTCGCAGCAACATACGATTTGACACATTTCTATTATTCATATCAGAAAATGTATCAGAAATTGCTTGTTTTAATTCAGTAATTGTTTTCGGTTTGAGCCTGTAAACAAGATCTTTCAGTACACCTCCACATGAAAAAGTCAGTGTGCCTATCGATTGCTCCAAGTCATCTTATCCAAATCAGCTCGACAAAAGAGCTGCACCCTGAAGACAAATATATGAAGGAATTAGCCGGGGAGAATATTTACGAGACTCTGTGAAATTATATACGAGAAAATAGAAGAATCTATAAATGGTCTTGCGTGATGGAATGAGTTCATTTTTTCTCAAATCTTCAGCAACGAGGCTTGCCTTATTTTTTTAGTTCATAAATGAAGATGTCTTGCTTTAATGTCTACGTAAGCAACATGAACTTCGTGATTAACCTGAAATAAATAGTTCTCTCAACATATTTACCCAATCTTATTAACAAAATATACGAGAAAAATATTTGCTCCTTTATGATTCTGTTTTAACTCAGAAAAATGACAGAATAAAGTCCAAACACTTTCGCCATTAAAACTTGCCAAAAGGCTGCGGTAAAACTTGCCAAAAACTTGCGGTAAAAATTTGCCAAAGTTTACGGTAAAACCTTTCCAAAAGGCTTGCCATATTCGGTTCATGGTATCCTCAGCATCTTCTAGTATAACCACGTTTCTGTTGCTTCAAGTCTCTTCTTCATCTTTGAGGAGATTGTCTTGAATTCACTATTTACATTATTCGGATTATTGTCCTCATCTTTGTCTCCACATTTATTACAACGTTTCGGCCGTTGTACACTACGGATTTCTTCAGGTGGTTGGGATGTCGAACTGAACCCTTTATTTCGCTCACTGAAGTAGACTGTTCTAGTTGCACGTGCCATGTTTAATGGATGTTCTCAAGGACACATGGCACGGTGGATAAAGGCGTTAGTTTAGATCCAGTGACAGAGCCCAAAGAGTGTGAGTTCAATACCCGGTTATGGCGGTGGAGAACTTGGAGAGGCGAATTAACAGGAGATAACTGACATCCATGAAGAAGTCAAGATTTAATTAGCGAATAAAATTTCAGAGTTCAGGCGGATACGTTAGGTGTATAGAGTTGAATAGACTTTAGAAGGAACTGGAACCCTAATTTTTAACAGGAAAAGAGGGATAAACCCTCTACTCCTGTTCAAAAGACTCGGGAGGAGTGTGAACCGGGCGATAGGTAAACCTATCTACACCGTGTCAGGAATTTAAGATAATGTTTCATTATTTTTGAAAATGGTAAGGTCTCGAAAATCAATTCGAAGTCATAACCCAACTTGCAGTCTAACTTCCGGCATTATTTAGAAATATGTAACGATTTCAGTAATGCCATTACGATACACGCCATTACTGATTTCATCTTTGAGCTGAGTAAGTCAGTTATGTGTCATGCGTGATACACGCTTAGGCGATCATGTATCTTTCGATACATGACTAACGAGGCAGGTTTTTCCCGCAGTGGGTTGCCATTTCTTTCAGCGGTATCCAAGGTTATAGAACCAGGTCTGTCCTATATGCAGAAGAATTAAATTATTAGTGTTAACCCGTGAAAATTTTAATAGTTCCCTCATTTGAATTTTCTGATAAATCTTAATTCTTAAGTTAAGGATTGAATAAGCTCATGGTGAGGTCTACAACAATAATGTATCTGTAGAAATTTCCCTATCGCATCGTTTGCTATCTGAGCTTAAAACTTTAACAAAACATTTCAATAACAATCGTAAGTATGAATGATAGTCGTCATTTTAAGAAGTAAGGGGGTACAAATGACAAGACTTGAAATTGAAAACCTTTTCCATTTCATTGAAACAGACGTTAAATACTTCTATCTTTCTTTCTTTTCTTCCTTCATTCATTCTTCTCAGTGAAACCAAGTAGCGTTCCTGATATGTATTTTGTTTTTCCAAGCGCTCAAATCGGAACAGTCCATTATTCATGAGATCTTGGGAGGAAACTTTAAGCACTTCTATCGTTCTTTTTTTTTTCTCGCTGAAACCAACTAGCGTCTTTGATATGTTTTTTTTCCGTCTTTCCATGCAATCAAAATGGAATATTCCAGTATTTATGGGGTATCAGCAGTGTGTAATGGTCGTGCTAGCTAAAGCAGAGGCAAGCGGATTTATTAGATTATTGCAAAGGTTTGTGCCCAATTAGAAAATTAAAAATAACATTTTAAATATTCAGAAAGAAAATGTTTATTAGCCAGTCTCCGTTGTTTTTAACGAATTCATCTCATCCTTCTATAAACATGTCGATGCCATTTGCGTAGAAGCCTCGCGTTTTTTTGTTTTTGTTTTGTTTTTTGTTTTTTTGGTGAGGGGTTGTTGTTTTTTTTTGTTTTTGGGGGTTTGGGGTTTTTGGGTTTTTTTTTTTTGCTGGAAGAAACTTGTAAGGTACAAATGAATATTCGTGCCAAGTCAGGAGAACACGTTGGGTGCTGGAGAATTTCTCATTTCAATCTTTTAGACTTCTTCAAAGTCTGTTTTGCGGCATGTGGCCTTGCATCGTCATCGTGGAATGTGACACGTTTTTCATTTGCCACAGTCGGTCGTTTTTTTTTTAATAACCTCAATGAAGAACCTCGAAGAGAATTATCCCTCTCCAATTCCACCAAACGGACAGAAATACCGTCATTGAATGCAAGCCCGCCCTTAGCCACGGGTTATGCACGTTTCCAAGCACGTTTCCGGCTCCTTTTGCGTCGAAAGTTTTCATAAACGATATATTTCCCATCGCCTGTGACAATTCCGTCCAAGAACGGCTCCTTTCCGGGGCGGAACAGCAAATAACTCGTCGCATAAATACGATCGAACTTGTTCTGTTCTGTCAGAGAATGTGGCACCCACGTGTCTAGATCGGAAATTGCGAAACGCAGATGAGGTATCAATTTTCAACAAAAGCTTCGGTTTATTCTCCACGATTGCAACTAGAGCGACTTCATTGAGGTCGGTAGGTAGCCTGTGACGTGGGTGATCGTTTAGATTAAAATCACCATGACGAAATCTGCCAAACCACTTTTTACCGGATCCAAATAAACCTTCTGAATATATATATGCAATTATACTGCTTTAATGTTAATATAATGTCTATTAGACCGAAACGTCCGACGTTGACATTATATTAACATTAAAACAGCAAAATTGCATATTAGGATTTTTGTTTGTTTTTTCCGTATATTTTTCTTCATACATATATATATATATATTTCTGTAGTTTAGTGCTACCAGCAAGCAGAAATATTGCTCCTCCCGATGATGGCCATTTCGGTCGAAACTAGTCGAGTAATCTAAATGGAATAATAATAATAAAAAAACGAAAGAATATTAATCTACAACCCAGTGTGTCTAAAGATTTTAATTTTTTAATATTATTAATTTTTTAAACTTTTTTATTTTCTTATTGTTCAAAATATATATATATATATGTGTGTGTGTGTGTGTGTGTGTGTGTGTGTGTGTGTATTTTGTTGCAATTACGACGCCTGGTTCTTTCTGAACTTCATGGAGCATAATATGCCGAAAGTGCAAATTTTCATTTACAATATTTAAGTCATTCATTTGTGGACAAAATTTAACATTCAATTTAACAACATCTGACTGGCAACTGAACGATGCAAGATTTCAATCTGGAACACCAAGACAAACACCAGTGTCAAGTTACGGTCATTTTATATTACCAATGGAATATTACCAATATATTACCAATATATTACCAATGGAATATTACCAATATATTACCAATGGAATATTTTATATTACCAATGGAATATTTTCACTTGTGATTTTCGAAGCTAACTTAGATGTGACGCAAAGCCGAAAGTATTGGGCACCTAGTGAGGATCGAACTCACGAACATTTCCAGTGATGTGATACGATATTTTTTTTTATGAAATTGTAATAAAATATCCAATGTATGCAATATGGAATTCCTGAAAACTAGTTGAATACTTAATTTATTTTTAGTTCCTTGTTTCGTTCTGAACGAACACCCGCAAAACAGCTGACAAACTCTAAGGAAGTAATTGTTACCATGGTCAACCTAATACCTAAAGACGGTGTGGTTAATTTGCATAAATTTGAACAGTTAATAATATTTAAAAATAAAATTTCCGCAAACAAATCAATAACATGTGTCCATAGAAAATATGTTAAAATAAAATGTGATACCATGGCGGTAAATAAAATGATTAAAAGAAAATTATATTGAGAAAAATAAATCGCGTATATCCAAAGTAAATAAAGTTGCTGATTAATAAAAAATATAATTTATAAGATAGATTATTTAGATGTTAATTAAAATAATGTAATTAAATTTTTAATTAAAATTTTATTAAGATGTTTCAGCAGTATATCCAGGATGGGCTAAAAGTTGGCTTAAATTTAGGTATAGATTTGACATTATTAAAAAGATTTTATTACATTTATATTTATTTGTTACCATTATATTTGTTCAAAACTGTTTACTTACATTTCTTTAACACTTTATTTACATATTTTTAGCAGAGTTTAATCTCTTAAGGGCTCCAAATGTCCTCCTTCAACCTTGCATTATTCATTGAAACTCTCCAGAACACCATGGCACACAGCACGACACAATTTCTGCATCAATTTCAATAAATATTTCTGTGATGTATTCTTTTATTTTAGCAACTGTGTTGGGATTTCTCTCATATACTTTGTTCTTTACGACACTCCAAAAAAAAAAAAAAGAAACCTATTGGTGTTAGGTCAGATGAACGTGTTGGCTATTTGAGGTGACCCTTCTTCCGAGCCTACGTTGTGAAAAGGTTTGCTTATGATAGTACCTTACTGTGAAAGTATCATGGGGAGATGCTCCATCTTGTTGAAAGAACGATGGGTAAATTGCCGCCATTTTATATTTATAATTTCACGCATGCGCGTTGTCTGTTTTTGATTTTGCCCACTGTATAGTATAATAGAGCAAGTTGGACACCATCTGTGAGAAAAAATCATCACGCAATTCATTCCGCCAGAAATTTGGATACGGCATGCTGTACTGCATGGCTTTCGCACCGGAAGCTCCAATACGAACATTTCACAGTGATTGGGTGTCAATCTGGGGACACTGCAGAGGATTCATAAAACGTTGGATGAGTCTAATGGTGATTACGAAGATGTGGGTCGGTATCACTAATGATGACGAGATTATGCCACCATTCATCTTCCTACAAGGCCCCAGAATCAACACGGAGGACTAAATCATTGTCTTGAAGAGCTAGTGATACTCTGAGTCAAGAGCACGACCGCTGAAAGATACTATGTCTGGCAACAGAAATCTGCACCATGTCACAGAAGCAGGAGAAACCGGTCATGACTGTCACACAATTTCTGTGACCGCATCACACCTAACATCTGGCCACCTAACTCCCCAGACTGTAATACCCTTGATTATTATGCGTGGGCCGCATTTGTGCGAGTGATCAAAAAACTACGAACACCAAAGATGATGGCAGCATTCACCAAGTTAAACAAGGCGTTGCAGGAGATTCCTAAGTCGTCCGTGGTTGAAGCTAACTGTGATTTTATTGAATAAATTTACTCTTTAGTATTTCAAGATAACTTTATGTAATTTTGGTAAATATATTTCTTAAAATGAGATGTCAGTGGTATTTCCATTTTTGTTTAATTTAGACGACAATTTATCCATCACACCCTGAAAGAATTTCTTTTTGCCACTTCAATTATTTATTTGCTTGAAAATCGAAAACTAAATGTTTTTTTATGTTTACTTAGATTCTACTTTTGGCTTTTTTATATCTACTCACATCGATTCAATATATATATATATATATATATATATATGGGGGGGGGATTAGTGCTTAGGTGAAACGATTTTCAAATCAGGAAATTATATTAACTGTGGAGATTGGTGCAATACAGTCTTCTTATTACGCCCTATTAAATCAGTTGACGAAATAGCAGTCAATAAAACTGCTGGACATTTGAAACTAGCAAGATTTCATCTAACGAGCTCACAATCTACGTAAAGCTCGCCCAGTTATATTTAGCATTTAAACTGCTGTCATCATCAATTGATGTTTCATTAGAAATCGGTGGATATGATAAAAAGATTTGAAAATTTTCCAACAATACAAAAATCATTCATTCACGATTCCGGTCTAAATGACGAATTGGCAACTCTTGAATTCATGAAGATAATAATTATTAAGATTCGTGATGTTATGTCATTACCAGCAAGTGAGGCTGGAAGAACAAATCAAAGACACTCATGTGGTTATATGCAGACGTTTCGATGAGAAAAAAAGGCGCAAAATGGTTACAACTCTATCGGAGAGATAGTATCATAACGGAAAAATATTAAATTTAGAGGGTTAATATTCTTTTTAATTAAATTTCGTTCTTTATTTGTTTAATCTAAAAGAGTTAGAAAAGAAATGTGTTTTGTTGATAATTAAAAAAAATAATCACATAAATAATCTATTAATAAATTTTCTCGTTTTTCTGTTTTATTTTTTCGATTTTTGTTATTTTTTATTTCATTATTTTTGTATTTTGTTTTTTGTTTATTTTGTTTTTCTTATTTGCTCCGTTTTTGTTTTTATTTGTCGTTTCGTGTTTTTTATTTGTTTTGGTTTGTTTTTCTTTGTTTTTGTTTTTTCTTCTGTTCATTTGTTCTATTATTGTTTTTCTTTTTTGTTTTTCTTTTTTGTTTTTCCTATTTGTTTTGTTATTGTTTTTCTTATTTGGTTTGTTTTTGTTTTTTGATTTTCTTATTTATTTTGTTTTTCTTATTTTTTTTTGTTTTTGTTCTTTGATTTTCTTTGTTGTTTTGTTTTTGTTGTTTTTGTTTTTATTTTTATTTTGTTTTGTGTTGTTTTTGTTGTGTTTTTTTTTTTTTTGTTTTATTTTGTTTTTTTGTTTTCTATTTCCTTTTTTTTACCCATATAGCCATCACGTATGTGCAAGTCTTTTCCTGATCTTTAAGTATTAAGAGTAAACGGGAAACATTCATTCCACTTTATTCAGAAAGAACCAGGTGATAGTTTTTCTGAATGTCCGCTTAATACAAAACCCAAAATATATTCAAGTAAACGGTTTGTGAGTGAAGTTCTTATAATACTGTAAGAGGAGGAGGATGAAGTATAAAGATCAATTTATGATGATATGTTGGAAAGATAATGGTTAAGCATAAACTTGAAAAGATTAAAATTGAAGTGACCGCTAAAACCTTCTCTCAGGAATCTGTTGCAAAAAGTAGCGGTTCTCATGAAGGAGCTGTCCGAGTAGAACTCCCTTCTTATTAATGGGATACGAAGTGGATTGTGGATAATTCGTCACTATGTACATCCCAACGCTAGTTTTAGCTGTGAAGATCAGACCTTTTGGAGCTAACGAATAGATTTTGCTAGAACAATTCGCATGGAAATAGCGATGGAATAGCGCAAAGGTTGCGAGGTTTCGCCTGTGGAAGACCGGTTGTAAGGAATATTTCACCCACAAGGCCGCGTTGATTCTTTTGAACTCTGTCAAGAGTAGCAATTGAGAATAGTTATGCTGAAGTAGACTGTGGAACCAAAATAGTAATTCTAGTCTGCATACTCAGACTAGAATTATTATTTAGGTGTTTCTGCCCTTGATGGCACAACGGAAACGGCGACAGTGATATCTAAAGGAGCACTGGGATAGCGAAAGATGACTTCCAAAAGCTAAGCAAACTATTAATAAACAGGAAAATTTCGTTACAAACAATGAAAAGAGTACAGAACTGTTACGTAATGTCAGTCTTCCCCTAGGCTACGGATGATGAAGAGACTTGAAAAAACAGGAATCTGGTTCTACAGAAGGATGCTGAGAATACCATGGACTAAGCATATAAGCAAAGACGAAGTTTTAGAAAAAACGGAAAATTAAATGCTAGTGTTTTGGAGAAAACAGAAAATGGATTTCTACGACGCATAATTAGGAAAGAGGGTTTGGAAAAATTAATACTTTAACAATACTTGAATAATTAAGACACTGAAGGCGAGAAGAAAATAAAACATGACCTGCTTAGCGGGCTTTAGTAAATAGATGGCAGAACAAGGTTTAACAGAAATAACAAAAAGCCAAACTTTATTAAGAACTAAAAACATCAGGAAATTATGTCGGGCCATGATCGCCAACGTCCTGAAGGGGCATGGCGCATGGAAATAAGAAGTAGAAAAAGAAGAAGAAAAAAGAAAGAGGAGGAGGAGATTACAACCAAATAATCTATTCGCCTATGACTATATTATAAAAAGAATATGAAGATTTATGAGTCTACCGACAAGATTATATTTTTGGACAAAGATAAAAAAAAAAAAAGACTCGTGGAAGAAATAGACAATTCGTTTCATAAAAATAAAACCATTACTCGCTTCTTTTTTCTGAAATGGTAACATCAGTCAATTATGTGCCATGCGGGATACATGCTAAGGTGATCATGTATCTTTCGATACATAACTGACAAGGCAGATTTTTTTTCCCGCAGTAGGTTGCCATTTTTTCTGCGGTAGACCAGTTGCCATCCAAGGCTATAGAACCCGGTCGGTCTTGCTATTTTCCCCAAAGTCGTTCATGTGCCATGCGTGATACACGCTTAGGCGATCATGTATCTTTCGATACATGACTGACGGGGCACATTTTTTCCCGCAGTAGTTTGCCATTTCTTTCTGAGGTAGATCAATTGCCCTCCAAGACTATAGAACCCGGTCTGTTCTGCTATTTACCCGTAGCTAGGGAGAGAAGAAGAGGATTCATACCTTTCCCAAGGGTATTAGCATGTAAGTGAATGTAATGGATCCCACTGGAATGGTAACATACGTTTCCTTATAAGAGAATATTAGACATTCATTAACTGGGCAGCTTCAACATCGGTTGAATTTTATAAAACTTATGAAAGCAAGAAAGAAATTCTAAGCAATAACCAAAAATATAAAAAAATATAATATAAGCAGGAAGTTGGAGAGAGAAGGAACAAAAATAATGAGTAATGATAATGATATCATTAATCGTTTCCTTATAAGGAAACATTCGGCATACATTGACCGAACAGCTAATATTACAGTCGTTTGACTTTTATAAAGTCTTTATATTAAAAGTTTCCTTCCTAACCTTTTGTTTGAAGTAGTGACGATGGTCAACATCTTGAGTATGTCGTTATTTTCTCTCCGAGTTACATGCGCTAACCATTCTAGCTTTTCCTGCTATTGAAAGTCCTCAAGTGATTTGATTTCTGTTATTTGGTACTTGTTTGGGATTATGTAGCGCCAGTTCACCAGGTTCGAAGAAGTGAAGTCTTCGCGAGAACCCATAGGCATCACTCACTTAAAGCCATTTTTTAGCCCGTGATTTTAGAAAGCGGTCGTACAAAGCCGACAGTTTATATATTTCTGAACGTTTTTTTTTGTCATGAATGACATCCATATGATATCCATATGAAATTGACATCCATATGACATTCAGATGAAAATCCATATGACTTCCATATGAAACTGACATCCATGACATACATGTGACATTCAGATGAAAATCCATGTCATCTATAGATGAAAATCCATTCATATGACATTTGATAAAATCCATATGACATCCATGGCATGATATCCATGGTATTTAGATAAAATCCATATGTCATCCATATGAAATTGACATCCATGACATACATATGACATTCAGATGAAAATCCATGTCATCTATATGAAATTGACATCCATGGCATTCATATGACATTTAGATAAAAATCCATATGACATCCATATGAAATTGACATTCGTGATATCCATATGATATTTAGATAAAATCCATGTCATCCATATGAAATTAACATCCATGACATCCATATGACATTAAGATGAAAATTCATATGACATCCATATGAGTTGACATCCATATGACATTCAGATGAAAATTCATATGACATCCATATGAGTTGACATCCATATGGCATTCAGATGAAAATCCATGTTATCCATATGAAATTGACATCCATGACATCCAAGACATATATTAAAAATTAACGTGAACATAATTTTTTCCTATGCTCACATTTAATAATTTACAAACCAAAATTTTCAAAATTCTTAGCAAATATAAAAGATACATGGAAATTCTTTTAACAATAAACACTGATATTTACATTGTTCGGATTCTTGTCCTTATCTTTATTACCATATTCACGACGTTTCAAGCGTCGTACGCTCCGGGCCTTCTTCTGATGATATATGTTGGAATTTTCTAATTTGTCCACGGTTGGTAGATTTTTTTCTAATTCCACGTGCCATACCTTTTTGGATATATCAGTTTCAGTTAATCCCCTTCAGTAATCCAAAACTTCAAATTTTTATTCTCTATGCTGTGGCCAGGTATTGAACTCACAACTCTTTAGGCCAAGTCACTTTTTGGATTGCTTCAAACAACCCTTTTATCCATTGGGTCATGTGTCCACAAGTAGCTCAGTGAATAACAGCGTTGGTTGGATCAAATGACTTGACCCAAAGAGTTGTGAGTAAATTACCTAGCTACAACAGCACATGGCACATAATTGACTTGATGAGTTCGGTTAGAGGGAGATAATTGAGACACCCGGAATTGACATGGCACGTGGAACTAGAACAATCTACACCTATGGGCGAAAGAAAGGGTTCAATTCTAAATTCCAAAATACCCGAAGAAGTTAGGAGATACAACAGCCGAAATGTCGTGAATCTTACTTATTATAAAACGCATTGTGTGTGTGTGTGTGTGTGTGTGTGTGTGTGTGTGTGTGTGTGTGTGTGTGTGTGAACGTTTATATATTGGATCGGATTTCCTACATTTTTCAACCGATTTAAACAAAACTTCACAGGACTACGTAAAATTACCTTGCGGTGGTTCTAACAGCACCAAAAATTGAAAAAAACACAATTGTTTTTGCAGGAAATCAATTTGAAAACACGATTAAGAGGCATCACGAGAATGAAAGGGGGACAACTCATATCGAGTTATACTTATTATAAAACCCAGGTTGTTTGTGTGTGTGTGTGTGTGTTCGTTTATATATGTGATCGGATTTCCTACATTTTTCAACCGATTTCAACAAAACTTCACTTTTTTTGGCAGGTAGTGTTTCTTATTGTCTTGCACACTTTTTTCTTTATTTTTAAATACAGAATGCTTTAAAAATTCCATTTACAAGACAATTGTTTTTAATAAAATTCTATTCAATCGGTAGATCCATAACGATCGAAAACAATGTTTTTGCTTGAGTTTGGGTTTGACCAATTCGTAAAAAACAAAACAAAAACTAATTAAGACATGCGTGTCCGTCAACCTTAAACAATAATCTTTGTCAATTTTATTTTTCAGTCTTTATGATGGTGGATACTTGATCTATCTCTTACTGTTACATCCCCGGGCAACGCCTGGCTCTACTGCTAGTATGTTAATAAAGATGAGTACAACAGTCTGAACAATGTAACAATTACAATACCTCATCACAGAAATATAAACTGATAATAAACGCTTTTTCAGACTGAATTTTCTGGAACGATATATAATTTATATTATTTGTCTGTTATCCTCATTTTGGTTGTTGATCCCATCAAGTCTATATCGGTTTAATAATTTCCGCCTGGATTTCTGTGATGAGGATTTATAATTATTTACATTATTTGCAGCCAAAATAATGTCCTCATCTTCGGTGTTAAGATGACAACCTTTCGGTAGTTGTACTCTTCTGTCTACTTAAATATCTGTAGATCCGGCTAAACTTCATGAAATTTCAAATTGAACACTTTATTCAACCTATGGGTATAGATCATTCTTAATCGACGTTTCATGTCTAGGTATATCTTATCTCGTTTAATACTTCAACTATTGCTTGTCCTGTTTCCACTAAATCTGAATATATCCGTACGACCCGTCTCGGGATTGAACTCACAATTGTTATTGGCCTGGAAGATTTAAACTTTGGTAAGTGTATTCGGTCACAGATATATACTGAGACTCTCATGAACGGAGCATTTGAACAATGAGGAAGTTTTAAGGATAATAGAAACAAAAAGCATAATTGTGCTTATAATAAGAAAGTATGGTTGAAATGGTATACATAATGAGGAAAGAGGACTTGGAGAATTTGATACTCCCTGGATATATCAAAAGCACGAGAGACATCGGAAAACATTGAGTAACCTACATAAAAGTTGTTGTAAATGGATAGCAGAACAAGAAGCGGGAGCGATAGTATTGTGAGGGAGAATATTTCTCTATAAGTTTGGGCTCGGCGGTCAGACGAAAGACGTAAAAATACGCCTACATCAAGAGGAGTAGCAGGAGGATCAGTAGCAGAAGTAGCTTCTGCTGAAAATAGTCATTCACGGCTAAACATTCTCTTCCGTAGTTTCTATTCTACATTATGTTTGTCTGTAGCAGAAAAAGGTAAGAAGCTTCTTGTTAAACCAATTCCGTTTTTTTACTGTTGTTTTTGATAACTCATATACAACAGAGAGTATAAAGACAAACATTACAACGAGCTAATTAGCTATATTGATTATTGATTGATTTGTCTTTTATGGCGTATCAATTCTTTGTGGGTTATATAAATCCGAAACATACTTTGTACTGTAAGAATATTTTTTGCTAGTGAATATTTGGGAATTGGAAAAAAAAACAGAGGTTTTTTTTTTTTCAGATACAAGAGCTTCTATTTAAACCATATCTGGGGGAGATGGATTCACAATTTTTCCCAAGGGTTATACTCATCGAGTCGCTACACTACGCCTATCCTTGCCTGTGGTGTTAAAGTTTCAAGGTCTGTTTTATCCTCGACATTTACTGGGTCATGTGTATGAATCGTCAAGAATGTTCTTCAAATTCCTCGTTTTTTCAGCTAGGTTCTAGAAGGGCCATGCATCACTGGGACGGCGCCCAACGTAATATTTGGAGGGTTGGAGAAAATAAATTCCAGTGGTTCATGATCACTTTTCAACAAGAATTTTTTTCCCCATCAAAAAATCTATGGCTGTTCTTTTCTATATTCTTGTTAAGGAACATGCCCATCTTGTGACAAAATACCAGATGACTAGAGTTATGTCCTTCTAGGGTTGTTCAGTGGTCAGAACTGAATGCTTTCTGTTGGTAAAAAACTGCGTCTTGACCTGAGTTTCTGTGTCATTGGTTCACTTTTTGGATTTTTGGATGTCGGGGATCAGATTCCTTTTGATATTGAGTAACCCAAAATGATATTTCAACTTCTCAGCGTCTCTCAGCCGGTTCAGTATATTTTCAGTTTTTTTCTTTAAATCATCTTCATTTAAATTCCAACACATATATCGTCTTGGGGATAATGCCGTTAAGCTTAAAGGCCTATAGTTTATAGGTCTTTAAAATTTTCATTTATCGGTATTTTTGCTGATTTTAGGTCTCTTCGAGACATCCAGATACGAGCAAGCACAAAATGGTTTAAGTCATTCTCAGGGGCGATTTTTTTTTTTGAGGGGCAGGTAAGTCTTCCTTTTTGAATTTAGGATATAAACTCTTCGTAGTAGGAGGGGCTCTCCTAATTTTCCTGTTTTTTCTATTTCTATCTCTCATTTTCTGAGTCCCGTTATTCACTACACCACTCGCACATAAAGTATAGGAAGTTATGGAGAGTAGTGACTATAAGAAGAGGAATCGTAAAAAACATGGAATTGTATAAAGTATTTGTACAGAATTATGATATGGTATCATTATCCTTAAATATTTTTGTTACAATTTTGTTACATTTTTCCGTGCGTTTTTAAGTTTTTGCTTTGACTCCAGTGAGTATAAATCTGCTTTCAGCGCATTTTAAGATCGTGACTAGCTTCTGGTGTTATTTTTAGTATTGTGAGTTTCGAATTGCGTTGTTTTAGATCATAGAATAAGGGCAACCTTTGTGTAACCAGTGGCTACAGGGTTTGACGCTTATTTCTCTTAGTCACGATGAAATTTCCCTTGAAAACTTTTAGTTCACGCTCTCTAATAAAACAATTATCTTGAAGCCAACCCTATATAAATTCGCCTTTTTTTCCAAGGTGGATAAATTAGTTGCATGATTTCAACTGGCGATGAACAAGTCGGTGAGCATTTTCCCTCTGTTTTTGCTCTTCATACCTAGCATTAGCAAAAAAAAAAATAACGAGATTCTCGAATTCACTGTTTCAGTAGTAAGATCATCTTAATCTGTGTTCAGAGGGCGTCTTTGTTATCTGCGCTGGAAATGGAGTCGACGAGCCAAGTTCGAATCCGTATCGAGTCTGCAGCGATCATTTTTCCAAAATAATGCACTTAGGCAGAAAATGGTATCATTATCCTTAAATATTTTTTACTCTACCATTTTTAGCTATGGGTTGCATAAATCTGCTTTCAGGACAGACCGGACTCTCGAGTCTAAGAGCAGAACAGCCAGTCTCAAATAGAACCGGTCAGTCAGTTGCAGGGTTTGACCATTTCTCTTAGCGTGATGAAAACTTTTTAGTTCGCTCTAATAGGGCAATTATCATGTAAATCTTTTTTTCGATAAATTAGTTGCATGATTTCAACTGGCGAGAGCAGCAGCTCTTCATACCGAAAAAAAAAAAATAACAGATTTTTTCCCAGTAGTGACGGTTGCTGTTTCTTTCTGCTGGAAATGGAGACCAAGTTGCCATCAGCGAAAAAATAAGAACCCGGTCTGTCCCTGCTATTTACCCATAGCTGCAGGACAGACCGGACTCGAGAAGAAGAACAGGATTCATACCTTTCCCAAGGGTATTAGCACGTACAGTGAAGGTAATGTATTCGACTGGAATTCGAACTCGGCATATATACAAGATTCAATCAGTAAGTTATGTGCCAACCGTGATACACGATCATTAGGCGATCATAGGCGTATCTTTCGATACATGGCTGACGAGGCAAATTATTTTCCCGCAGTAGATTGCCATTTCTTTCTGCAGTAGACCAGTTGCCATTCAAGGCCATAGAACCCGGTCTGTTCTGCTATTTACCGATAGATGGAGGGAGAAGAAGAGGATTCATACAGTTCCCAAGGGTATTAGCACGTAAGTGAATGTAATGGATTTGACTGGAATTCAAACTCGGCTCTCCGATTCCTCAATCCGAACCGCTATCCATTACTCCACAGAATTCACAACTGTGGAGAAAACAATAGGAAACCACTCTACTTTCTGTCCTAATAAGTTATAGCAATTTAAAGATAATAAAGAAAAAAATCTGGATATGAGCCACGATCGTCTCCTCAAAGAACACGTTGTTTTTTAAAAGAATAATCTTACGAATATAGTGTCAAAGATGAATGCAGAATCTATTAAATAAGTAAGCAAAGGAATTCGAGTAGAAAGGACTAAGCAACAATTGAGAAAAGACACGATTGGCGGTTGTCAAAGGAGACAAAAGCACGAACTACGAACTGCAGATGTCAAAATCTAAAAAAGTTCAAATATCTGGGAAGTGTTTGTAACAGACAATGTGGCACCGAAATCCGAAGGCGGGTTCGAATACCAAATATTTCCTTCCCGGAATTAAGTAAAGTATTAAAAGACAGAAAATAAAGAATAGTAACGGACAGCTATGAATTATCCATCTTCCTAGATGGCAATAAATGCTTGACAATTTCATCACACATGAGAAGGATGCTGAGAATGCCAAATAGGGCGCATGTGAGCAACGAGAAAGTTGTAAGAAAAATGGAAATAAAAAGAAAACTTACACTTAGAATCAAAGAAAGACAGCTGAAATTTCTAGTACACATAATGAGGAAAGAAGTATTGCCAAATGTAACACTCAAAAGGCATGCTGAAGGCAAATGAGACTAAGGCAAGCATCGAGAAACCTATCTAACCACCTTGTGTATATGGATACAGAACAGGAAGTGGGATGATAGCAAAGAATATAAACGATGATAATAGTTACAAAGGACAGGAAATTGTGGAGAGCTATACACACCATGAGATACGCCACCTAAAAGATGAATATCTTTGTCTCCACAATGTGATTTTCTCTCAGATTAAGTTCGACGTAATATCCGGTTACTGAAAATGACTTAATCGAATGAATGTTAATTGAACTTTACAGAAATATGAATAAAATTATTTTTAATGTAATATATTGTTTGCATATAATAATGGTGATATTTCAGGGGTTAGTCTAGCATGATGTCTCCAGAAATGAAAATGAAAACACTTCTTTTCATCGACTCGATCACCACATCGGACAATTGATAAATAATATAAATCGATTTTTAGGCTCGTAAATATATATATATATAAATATATATATATATATATATATATATATATATATATATATATATATATATATATATATTAGTTTAGGAAAAGGTTTGTAGACTGGCAGAAAATTGACCGAATTTAAATATAATTACTTGGGTCGAAAAGATTAAAAAGTATTAGCTTCTCTGACCGTGTTTTTGTCAGTGTGTGTTTGTGTATGTGCCTCTTCCAGCATGTCTGTGTTTTTAACAATGTCTTTCTGTTTTCCAATGTGTTTGCGGGTGTGTGCTTTCCCAATGCGTGTGTGTATATTATTTTGTCAATGTGAATTGTAATGTGTTTTCAGTATCTGCAATGTGCGCGTGTGTGAATCATTCCCAATGTGTGTCTGTGTTTTTAGTCAGTTTGTGTCCATTTTAGCCAATGTGTTTTCTCAATGTGTGTATTTCTGCATTTTTGCCTATATCTGTACTGGAGCCGTTTGTTATTGTATAATTTTAAATTGAGGATTTATATATATATATATATATATATATATATATATATATGTGTGTGTGTGTGTGTGTATCTGTGTGTGTCTGTGTGTGTGCCGTATTAAAAAACACCAGAGCTGTCACCGACTGGTTCGTGCAGGAATACAGAAGGAAAGCAAAGCGACATTCATCAAATTTGATATAATAAACTTCTATCCCGCCATCACACAAAACATACTGAACGAAGCAATACAACTAGCAAAACAAAACGTATCCATTACAGATAATGAGATAAAAATAATCAAACTGCTGGAAATCTCTGCTATTCCACAACTACGAACCATGATATAAAAAAAACAATACAACATGTTCGATGTAACAATGGGAACTTATGACGGAGCATTGCAAACTGGTAGGCATCCTTATTCTTTTATAGTTAGCCAGAATACTAGAAAAAAGACATGGGCCTATAGAGAGACGACGGCCTAATCCTAATAAGAGGACTCAATGGCCCTAAAATAGATTCAGAAAAGAGATAATAAATGCTCTAAAAATGATTAGATTCAAAATAGAAATAAAAACAAACACAAGAAGAGTAAACTTCTTAGACGACACCCTCAACCTAGATAAAGAAACTTACGAACCATACAAAAAAGACAATGGCTCTCCTACCTGCATACATACATCTTCCAACCAACCACCCTCAATTATGAGGCACATACCTAAATCCATCAGCCGTAGGCTATCAGGCATCTCATCCAACATAGACATTTTCAACGGCAAGAATCACCATATAAAAAAGTACTAAAGAAAAGCAGATACACACAACAGCTAGAATACACGCCACCACAACCAAAACAGAAAAAAAGGAAAAGAAATATAATAAGAACAACATCGATAGAACATTCCTAAATCTAATAGAAAAACACTTCTCCGTAACAAACACCTAACAAAAATAATTAGCAACGTAAAAGTTAGCTGTACTAAGAACATAACACAAAAAATGAACAACCTAAAATAACACAAAGACCTCCTCAATACAATTGAAGAGACAAAACCACATGTCCACTACAAAAAAAACTGCCTGAAAATCTAAGGTAAACGCAAATAACACTATAATGCACTATATTGGCGCCGAAGAAGATACATTCAAACAAAGAAAATACAAACACGACCTCTCATTATCCAACAGAAAATACACCAACAGCACCACATTGTCCACATATATATGACAACTAAAAGACAAAAACACAACACTGAACATAACCTGAGAAATTGTGAAACACGCTTACAACATATGTCTACTTTGACTGCAAGAAGTGACAATAATCACTCACACACAACAAAAAACATTACTAAATCAAAGATCGGAAATAATTTCAAAATGCAGACATGAAAACAAATATGTACAATGACAGTTCAAACCAAACGGATAACACCAACAACAAAAACTGCACACAAATGGAAACAAACCTACCGAAAAAATGATATAACACTAAACCAACAGAACACTAAAACCACCAAAACATAACCACTAATAAGAAACAATAACACTACCAGCCCTGTTACCAATACCACCACCACCCCCACAAACACAACCACCGCCATACCAATTAACCTGGTCATCACGACAGATATAACCTTTAACACTACAAAATTATTTTGTGACCACCACTATTAATATCACTATTAGTATTTTTGTTACCACTTTTAGAACCATTAACTTATAAACATCACTACCACAATTAGTACTGTTTTTGATCATTGATATTATTATTATAATTATTATTATTATCACAACTATTATCATATTATCAGTCATTATTATCTTTCTATTATTTATTTTTTATTTATTTATCATAATCTATTTTATGCTGTTATCACTACCCCCACCTGTCCCCTTCAAAGAGAACATTGTTACATATGAAACGCTACAATCTTGACACGGAAATAGACAGAATGAATATTGCATACATGCGTTGCTTTGATCCCCGTTCATCTTTTATACTTTCCTCAATCCCTCCTTACCCCAATACTCAGTCTTTTCTTCATTTTCATTCTCGGTGGCCCATTTCACTAGTGGCACTACCGCCTTGCTTGGGGTGAAGTGTTTAAAATATATACATATATACGTGTGCGTATATATATATATATATATATATATAAACACACACACACACACACACACAAACATATATATATATATATATATATATATATATATATATATATATATATATCTTACTTTTTACAGAAAACCTACTTTTTGGGGTTACACGCGTTGGGACTCTTTTTGTCCCACTAAGCGCAAGATCAACATTATCAAAACCCTCCTCCACAGAGCATTAAAGATTTGCTCTGAGCCTTTACTGAACGACGAAATTAACTTTATTAAGGATACCCTATGTAATTTGGGTTATCCTCTTGATACTGTTAATTCAGTTATCCGCAGTAAAAAGTTGAAGAGTTCAGAAGTGCCGATCTCTACACTGTCAAAAATGCCCTGTTTACCTTAGATTACCCTGGATTGGTACCAAATGTGACAAAATAGCCAAGCAAATTTCATCAAAGGTTCGCTGTTGTTTTTTCTCTGCTGAAGTTCGGATTATTTTTCAAACTCGGCCTATGTTTCGATCTGCGTGTAAAGACGTTCTCCCTCCCCACCATATTAATTCAATTGTTTACAAATACGTTTGTAGTTGCGGAGCCAACTACATAGGGAGAACAACTCAGCGCTTAGACATTAGAATAAAGCAGCACGTTCCTACTAAAATCAGAAACCACACATTGCCTTCAAATGGACTCGTCCCGAACACCTACAGTTCCGCCATATGCGAACATCTTTTAAATAGCAGTGTCGACTGGTTCACCGTGTTGGCCCGGTCACACTCTGTATTTCATCTGAAGGTTCTGGAGGCACTTTACATCGGGTCCTGCAAGCCTTCTTTGTGCAAACAACGTGAGTGTTTGCTGGGACTCGCTGTCATCTGCCTCTAGTTCCTTCTTGCATATATACAGGTATATATATGTACATATATGTATTTTTTTCCACCTATTCTGATTGTACCTTCTCTGTTTTAATTTTGAATCTCCCGTGGAAGCCTGATGAGCGGGAGCGAAACCGGTTGCTTCCCCCCCTTTGTTGTTGAGTGTTTTTTTATTATTTAACATTGTTTTAATATGTCCTGTAATATTAAATTTTACACTTTTATTTCGATCATTAAATTTTGTACTTACAAAAAATATCTTTAAATATATATATATATATATATATATATATATATATATATTATATATATTTATTAGCGGAAATACTTTTTTTGCATGTTTCATTAAAACGCCAAGCTTAACCGTAGTACCTTGTCTGTCGTTTTAATGAAAAACATGTATATATATATATATATATATATATATATATATATATATATATATATATATATATATATATATATATATAACGTTTAGCAAAAGTTTGTAATCCGGCAGAAAGTAAATTGACTGAATTTAAATATAATTGCTTAGCTCGAAAAGATAAAACAATATTAGCTTCAAAGGCCGTGCTTTTGTCAGTCTTCCAGTGTGTCTGTGTTTTAACAATGTCTTTGTGTTTTCCAATGCGTTTGCGGATGTGTGCTTTCCCAATGCGTGTGTGTATAGTTTTATCAATGTGAATGGTAATGTGTGGCAGTATTTGCAATGTGCGCGTGTGTGAATCTTTACCAGTGCGTGTCTATGTTTTTATATATATATATATATATATATATTCAGTTATATGGATATGGATATATATATCAGTGATATTGAGCGCATATATAATATATATAGAAATGATATATATATATATATATATATATATATATATATATATATATATATATATATATATATATATATATATATACATACACATACACTAATACATATTCAACACCATCACTTGATAAGACACCAGAAGTGTTTACATTGGCTATTTTGTATTATATTATTTATTAATAAATTATATATATATATATATATATATATATATATGATTATAGATCTATGTAGGTAACAGATTCAAAACTTTTCATAAACCTTATCTACTGGACAGATAAATTCATTAAATTATGTAACAGACATCCTATACATACATACATACATACATACATATATATATATATATATATATATATATATATATAGGTTACATAAAAACTTTATTCATGTCAAAAAAATTTTCAAACGTGTTCTGTACAGTCAAAATTTAGAATGTGACAAC
Organism: Acanthosepion pharaonis; assembly: GCA_903632075.3. Taxonomy (NCBI): domain Eukaryota; kingdom Metazoa; phylum Mollusca; class Cephalopoda; order Sepiida; family Sepiidae; genus Acanthosepion; species Acanthosepion pharaonis. Next base: position 1,016,131 of record CAHIKZ030000765.1, read on the forward strand.
ATTTCAATATTAAAAAATGTTATTATGTAACATTTAGATTTTCACTGTTATCAATGGTATATATAATTCGGCAAATATTAACAGGAATTGTAAAATCCAACATTTAAAGCATCATATTTAAAATTACTGAAATGCCAGGTTATGACCAGTAATATTACAGATTCTCCTTGGTATTTTATCAAGAATCTCTAAATATATAGCTGAAGTACCAGACCAGATGTGTCAGCAATATTCAGAGCATGGACGTTCCAAATGTCGATATCATGAGTTTGGACATAAGATACTTTTTACAAGTACAGCCTGAAGAAACCCTCAAGAATAAACTCCGTGTATCTTGGAGGCCACTTAATTGCTCACAGAACCATTCCTTCGGGTATATAACGCTCTATATATGAGCGACTAAACTAAGGTATTTCCTTTTAGAAAATGCCTATAAATATACGTTTTAATAAACTTCTCCGATGATGTATCTGTAAAAACTTTTTCATATCTACGTATATACATATATGACTGCAAGAATAACTGCGTCTACAATATGCAAAGCAAGGACAAATGATAGACTTATAGATATGTAAGAAAATTGTCTAGCACGATACAGTTAACCAACTTGGCTAGCAGCTGATTCAATATAATTCATTTCGGAAGTGCTAAAATTAACAAGCCATTCGTTGCCCCAGTTAACAACAGAATGTAGATCAGTTTTTAGATCAGCCTTACCTGCAGGCTTAGCAATTAATTAAAAATAATCTTTCCGCGACATGTGAGCGGAAAACATTAGTCCGAGTAGGTGTAATAAGTCACTCTCCTGGGGATTAGCATCAGCTATGCTGATGAAAGGCAAAAAGCGTTCTCTCTGATGATTAAAAAGAGCAGATTCATTTGGGAGGCGTTAAAATTAACAAGCCATTCGTTGCCTCAGTTAACAACAGAATGTAGATCAGTTGTTTTAGGTTAGCTGCCAATTTGACTTTATCGAACCGATCACATATACTATTAAGACAAGAGTAAATAGCTGTGCCATCAGCATAGATACCAAGTTGAGAATTGATCCAGAAGGTCATTGGTGAAAATTAGAAACAACCTAGGTTCGAGGATAGAGCCTTGATCTAGAAGAGTGGCCATTCAGGACATCTTTGATTTTGCCATTCGATAAGAAAGAATGAATTTGCCCAGAAACACCATAACCTTTCAACTTGTTAAGAAGATCGATATGCCAAACCATTTCAAATGCCTTCGTGATATCCAAAGAAACAGTCGAGCTTCGCCATTCTTATCTTAAGCCTGATAAACTCTTTCAGAAATAATCGTTAATACATCAGCAGTTGAGCTAGGGAAACAAAAGCCATATTGCTTCAATTTAGTTAGTTGTTTATTTTTAATATTTTATTTCATCAGTAATTTAAACTTCAGTAATTTAGTGAACTACATATGTTGCTAGGCGATAACGATCTGTGTCATTATTTTTATAACGATAGATAGATAGATAGATAGATAGATAGATAGATAGATAGATAGATAGATAGATAGGAACTGATACTAAAGTAGATAGATAGATGGATAGATAGATAGATAGATAGATAGATAGATAGATAGAAATGAACACGCTGAGAAAGAAAGACAGAAAGAAATGAACACATTGAGATAGATAGATAGATAGATAGATAGATAGATAGATAGATAGATAGATAGATAGATATGAATAGACTAAGATAGATGGATAGAAACAGATTAAATTAGATAGGAACAGACTAAAGTAGATAGATAGATAACAATAGACTAAAATAGATAGATAGATAGATAGATAGTATTAATTTAGAAGATTATATTTTCGTCTCTGCTTAAAAGGAAATTTATGATCCATCTGTTGCAACGTTCGTTCATTTTCCGCGGGAAATATAACCGCAATTTGCAATCTGCTTTTAATGAAAAGTGACGCCCTTCATTGGAAATTTACCCTCCTTAACTTTATTCGGAACACATTAGTTTTAAATTTGACCGACAAAAGATTTTTTTTTTTTATTTAATTTCTATACCGCTTACATATCTTTTTTTTTTTCACCACAAGAAATACAAGCATATATGTTGGTGCGTGTTTCTGTGTGAATTTGTATATATGTGTACGCAAACGTAAGTGTATGTGTGTATGTTTGCGTGTGTTGTTTCTCCTTAATTCCTGATCTTCTATCGTTATCTATCCTTAATAATGTTTTTCTCTCACAATCAGCAATCCTTGCATCTTAGCGGCTTTATTGCTTTACTTGAGTTGAAATGATTAAAAAAAAAGTATTCGCTTTTGTCAGTGTGTGTTTGTGTATATGAGTTTTCCAGTGTGTCTGTATTTTTAACAATGTATTACAATGTATTTGCGTGTGCGTGTGCTTTTCCAATGCGTGTGTGTATGGTTTTGTCAATGTGAATGTAATGTGTATCTGTATTTGCAATGTTTGTGCGTATGTGTGAATGTTTTCCCAAGGTGTGTCTGTTTTTAGTTAGTGCGTTTGTATTTTTTCCACTGTTTGTGTTTCCCCAATGTGTATATTTTTGCCAATATATCTATATGAGAGAGAGAGCATGTGTGTATATGATTTCCTTGTGTTTAAGTGTATATTTTTGCCAATATGTGTGCGTTGCTAATGTATGTTTTTGTGTGTTTTACTATTGGCCGACTGCTTTTACAGATGTGTGTGCGTGTGTTTTACCAGTGTCTGTGTGTTTTTTGGGGGTTTTTTGCCAATGTCTGTGTGCCTGTGTGTGTGTTTTTGTGATGGCGTCGAATAGAGGGTAAGCTGACACAAATCAAAAACCAAAATGTTTATGGACTGCGTTGTCAGTTTGTAAATGCTCGCACGAATTTTATGTCCCATTTCAAAACAAATTTAACTGCCGTTCTATCAGACGAATAAAATAAAATCTAAATTATTAATGGTTTTCATTGTGTTCATCCAATTAAACACGCAACCACCCACCCACCACAAACTCGTCCACATTCAAAAATATGTACGTATTATCAAGTTATATGCACACACAAGAATATATATATATATATATATGTGTGTGTGTGTATATAATTCAAGAAGTCACAGACCTTAACAATATTACATATTTATTATTATGTTCTCTCTCTCTCTCTCTCTCTCTCTCTCTTGGAATATATACTAACATATATATATATATATATATATATATATATATATTCTTAGTATGTATATATATTGATTCATATATTTATTGATTCATTTTCTTTAATTCTGAAATCGAACTAGCATGAAATAAGTTATGATAAATATTAATAATTTTTCTTCGTAATTCATTTTCATCTTTGAAAGCATTTTACCAAAACTGTAATATTCACAGGGGGGGGATAAGTTTACTGAAATATTTTGAGTTATATGCGATGATAAATGGATAGCAAGATGGTTAGGTTTAGATTGGCTGATTTTATGACAGCACGGTTATTTGATGTGGAATCTATGGTGTCAATAAGTAAATCTTAGTCATGTCGAGTGTATTGAGTCAATAAGTAAATACTAATCATAATTACACCTATATTTGGGTCTATGAGTCCAACATTGGTCATGTTTATAAAGGGTGTTGCAATACCTTGGACTGATTTTAAATGTGAATTAATTTTAAGCGTCTATTTTGTTTTCTTTTTCTTTCAGATTTGGTGGACATTTGGGCGATATTATTTTTCACACATAATTGCCATGACTTAAATAACATGATCCAATAAAGAAATAAAGAAATTTTCGCCAATAACACTGATTTATTTACTGCTGATTTTGATCCGTTTTAATGAAACACCCTTATATATAATCCTTCTTAATGAAACATGCATGATATATATATATATATATATATATATATATATATATATATACATAATAACTTAAATTGTTTGCACTGTACGAGGGTGCATTTAATTTGATAGATAGATAGATAGATAGATAGATAGATAGATAGATAGATATTACAAACATTCCTATCCACAATTGAAAATTTTCAATTAATAGCAAAATAGATTACGTTGACCATCGAGTGGAGGTGTGCTGCCGAAGACTTGGCAGACACTTGGGCGATATTATTTTTCACACATAATTGCCATGACTTAAATAACATGATCCAATAGAAAAATAAATAATTTTTCACAAATCAAACTGTTTTATTTACTACTGACTTTGATCCGCCTTAATGAAACACTCTTATATATAATCCTTCTTAATGAAACACCTTTTATATATATATATATATATATATATATATATATATATATATATATATAAACAGCGGTCGGGCTTATGTTATGTGTTAGGTGACATCCGTCGGTCTCGAAAGAACGGTACTAATTTTACACAATATTTCTTTTCGTTAAGTGTACGAAAGTTCATAGGTTGTCACAAGATACAAGGTTATGTAGACATACCAGTCGGTAGACAAAAAACATGCAAGTGTAACAGAATACAGCAGTTGGTCGGCTACTTAGTACACTTACATGTATATTAGTTTACTGACTGGTGTGTCTACTTACGTTTATAATTTGAGTCAACCTATGAACTTTGCAGCCATCTTCTCTCATCCTTGCCTTGTTATTGAATTAATTGTTGGCTCACAGTTTCCATGTGCTGCTGATGTCGATTTGGAATACACATATACCTGCGATACCCTTGCCACTGCATCCTGAGAAGACGAAAAAAATCTAAAGGGCAGTTGGTACCCCGACCCCAGAAATAGAATACCCATCTTTCTGAAAAATTCAACAATTTTATTAAATGGTGTTAAATCCTGGCTACATCTCATTGCTGGCACGGCTATTTCAACTTTTGATGCCACGTTGGCGATCATAGCTCTCCACCACCTCTTATGATTTGTAGCTCGAAGCAAGATTATTCCCCGTGACTATGCACCCCCCATTCTCTGTCCTTTCATCCATTTACCCAAGCTAGTTAGGTAAGTTACTTTCTTCTGTTTCCCTCATCCGTACAATGCTCTATGAGCGTGAAATTCTCCAAGGCATCTTTTCTCATTATATGTGTCCAAGTGTCTCATCTTGATGCCAAGTATAAATGTTCCTTTTTATTTATATTTTCCTTAAGGCGTTCTCGTTGCTCACATATTACTTTCTCGCTATTCTCAGCATCCTTCTGTAGAACCAAATTTCTGTTACCCGAAGTCTCCTCTTCCTCTGTGAGGAAAATGTCCAGCATTCACTGCTATCTAGGCGGATTTCTATTACATTGGACTATAGAACCACTTTCTTAGTGTTCGTTGTTACTTAGGAGATTTTCATGAATTCTACCGACATAATGCGTATATAAAAACACAGACACGGTTAAACTAATTATTATTCCTGTAACGTTTCGGAGACTTCATCCGGCTGATCTAATTCGACCGGTTGTTGGGGAAGGCAAAGCAGTTCGTTGTATTTCTGTCACTAATTTTTGGGAAATTCACTTTAGTAAAGCCTCAGTATGATACAGAAAAATGTATATGCGTCGGTATTATTATATATCTGATATAAACCTCTACTTTTATATCATAGCGATAAAGATGCCCGCGCCATGTTCCGCACTAAGTGCCCCGCATTTACAGAATTGAGTCAGACGAAGACGACTTATGTAAATACGTAAACCATTCATTGTTACGCATTAACCTCCTCTCTTTATCCATCAGTTACCTCTACTCCTTTACTTTCCTCTATAACTCTCCCTTTAGTCTCGCAGTTTCTCTTTCTCTTTTTCCTCTATTTCCTCCCTCCTTCTCTCTCTCTCTCTCTCTCTCTCTATCTATCTATCTATCTATCTATCTTTCTCTGTGCAGCTCTCCATTTTTTATCTCTTTCTCTTGCACATTCACTTCCGTTTCTTTCTCTATGTCATTGGGTACATGTGATCAGTACTTAACCACGAAACGATTAGAACAAAAAAGTAGTTACTGTTCTAAAAACATTAATAGAACAAATAAAATGAATTTTTTTAAAAAAATGGTACGCAGACTAAAGCATAGATTTAAAGATGCGTTTTATAAAAAGGATATTCTTCTTTTCTTTTCCTCCTGCATTTCTATTGAGAATTTTTCAAATTAAATTCGAAGCGAAAATATTCTTTTTACATATATTTTATATACTTTATATCAGCTTCAGTCACTTTCCCACCGCCATAACGTAGATTTCCTGGGCCTTTTCCATATATATTTTCATAGCAATTCTTCTGCTGTGTGCTTTCTCCTTTAGTAGCTAGACTTTATGAATCTAATCACAGTACAAGATTGGCAGCAAGCTTTCATCCTTTTACAGTTGAAATGGCTAGATGTAACCGTAAGTTCTATGCTAACAGTTTCTTCCCTTGCACATGTCGCATGTGGAAATCTCTTCTGGCTTTTTACTTCTTCAGTCGTCTTTGATCTTCAAAAATTGAAATACAATTTCAATTTTTATCTTCTGTCTTCTTAATATTTTTTTCATTGCTCTCTCTCTCTCTCTCTCTCTCTCTCTCTCTCTCTCGCTCTCTCCTTAATAGTGTTTTTCTCATATTATCTCACGCTCAGTAACCCCCTTCCGTCTTAGTGGCTTAATTGCCTTATTTGGAAGTGGCATACATACATACATACATACATACATACATACATACATATATATATATTATGGAGTAATGGATAGCGGCTTGGATTGAGGAATTGGAGAGCCGAGTTCGAATTCCAGTCGAGGATTCACACCTTTCCCATGGGTATTAGAACGTAAGTGCTAATAACCTTGGGAAAGGTGTGAATCCTCTTCTTCTCCCTCCAGCTATGGGTAAATATTTTTTGGGTTTTATAGCCTTGGATGGCAACTGGTCTAGGAGAAGGACAACTCTGAATTTAAAACCTGCAGAGGGTTGTTTGGGAACCTTGTGGCACTTAGTGCACCAGGTCTCTGTATTCGGCCCTTCAAAAAGTGTGGATGGTCTTGCACGAAACCTTCACCACTATAATCAAATCTCATGTGTCGTTGTCAGGTTGTCGGTTTCCTAGGAACTGATCTGCTTGACCCTCATACGTCGAATTCGACGGGAGAGTCGAGTATATATATATATATATATATATATATATATATATATAAAGTCACTAACACATGCAAGTGTCACTAACAGTCAAATTAAAAAATCGCAAATATGCAAAAAAACAGACAAAAAAAACTGAGGAGTGAACGTGATCCACAAAACTGCGGAGTAAGGTGGAGAGTAATAGAAATATCACAAAACGGACAATAATTTACAGTATGTAATTTTTCTATCTTAAAAAAATTATATATATATATATATATATATATATATATATATATATATATAGTTGGAAGGCTGAAATTGTGGATCTAAAAATTGATTTCATATAATCTTTGCAATTTTTCCACATTGGAAAAAAAGGTAGCCCGAGAAGGTGCTGTGCAGCAAAATGGAGTATTGTTGTCATATCCGATCTGCAACTGCACAATTTTCACAATTACGCACCCTTGTGGAAGGGATGACTTATTTTTCGTCCTACAAGCGTAACATTGCAAGCATATTGCTACTTCCACTGTAAATGTTCAGATGCGATCCAATTTTAGTGCTACTAGCTCAGACCTATACGTCCAAGACCAATCTTGCTGCGTCCAAGGATTGAATCACTATCATTATAGTATTTATTTGGTCAGAAGTGTGTTCCACTGCGAAACCTTCATCCTAAGAAAGGTTATTTTATGGAAAAGAATCTAAATATTTAAATGTTATTTTGTTTATACATTTTATATAGAGAAAAGTTTGATAGTGTTTGATTACCGCAACACTGACGATAATCACAAGCGACGAGATTTCGAATTACCGCCCCTGACGATAATTACAGGCGGCGCGAGATTTGAAAGAATCTTTCTTTTTCCTTGATGTCTTTCATAGCAAAAGGACTTATACTTCTCGCTTCTTTCCGTAGATAAGTATTTCAGCTACACACAATGACGGTCGCTTTGAACTTTTCAGGTTCCGTTTTTTTGTTTTTTCTTTTTGTAATATGTCCTATCAATATATTTCTTAATAATTATGTGTTTAACCTCCATATCTTGTGACTTATTTTTGCGTGAACCCACATGAGTCCGCCAATAAACTCAAAAGTGTTGAATCCCGCAACAATTAGATAGATAGTAACAAGGAAATATTAGGTATTCATTGACTGAACCGTCAGTGCTAATTTCGGTTGAAAGTGTTATGGGATCTTACCCATAGTAATAATAAGAATAATGGACTATTCCATACTTAATAAATACTGCGCCTCAGGAGTAGTTCAAGTCGAGTCAGTAGTTCAAGTCGAGACAAGAGTCGAGTCAGAGGCAGTCCGAAACAGAGTCGCGTTCAGACAATTACTACAAGACATTGGAATAGTGATACTGGTCGAGACTACATTGTTCTCTCTACTAAATCTGATTGTTCATACTAACACTTCTACTTCTCTGTATATATTCCTGTTTGTAATATATCTGTGTTATTCCATACCTGTGTTCGAGTTCTTCTTTATTGGTTCTACCTTGGACTGTCACAGTGGTACAAAGAATCCGGACCATAACAGAAAGTTATAAAAGATTTTCTCTTGAAACATTTCAGGAAAATATGTTTCTCAAGACTAGTAGCTATTATCGCTCTCTGCAGTATTGACGGGATGGGGAAGGGGCTTTCTTCGTAATATTTTGTTTGAAATAGTGTGTAACGTCAACGTTGTGATTCCGATATTATCCCCTCTGTGTTTTACATGTGCTATACATTTTAGTTTTTTGCAGCTGTTGAAAGTCCAAAAATGATGTTGATGGAATAGTCCATACCTACGTGTCACCCCTCTGGGATAATGCATTTTTCACGCATAATCACCTCTTAACCAATCAGCATCTTAGTTTCAGCAAACTAGGTTTTTCATTGGCTCAGACCTTAAAAGTCTAGCAAGCTTGAGCAAAAATACCTTTTCCTGCTTACCGCTTTCGGAGCCGATTCTTAGACCAAAAAATCAATAAGTAGAAGCGTTCCGATTCGATTCAAACAGTCAAAACTTCAACCCTGGAGAGATGCTAAACAAATCCGCGCCAGCCCAAACTTTGACCTAACTACACTTTTCGACCAACAGCACTTCGCTCACTCAGGCGCATTACTTACAACATACTAAAGAAAGTGACTTGACCCACTACTAAACAGTATTTGTAAATCTCAATCCAACATCAAGGCAACAGCTAAAAGTACACAACCCTTTCAAACTTTGAACCGTAACTTTAACAACGCACACATACACACTAATGACTGAACTCCCACAAAAGGCATTTTGTAATACGATAAATCATCTTGTTTTATTTCATACACAAATCCTAACCACAAGCCTACACACATTGAAACCTCAGCATAATCCTTCTACATATTTTATTACAACTGGTCGCATTTGATCAGCAATATCTATCTTAATTGTGTATGTTCAATTGACATAAAATGAATGTTATTTGTTAAACCTTTAATCATGGTGTTGTCATTTTTTATTCCTCCTGAATGATTTTACCTTCAATGTTCTTATTTTTATATTTGTTGTGGATGAATGTCTTGTGAACACTTACATTTCTAAGCCTTCAGATAACCTAACCTTCTGATACACAAAATGCATTCGCCAATCTGCAATAATGTGGTTACTTTTATTTGCTGCAGTTCTTTGTTTGGGATTCTGTATTTCCAGTCCACAAGGTTCGTAAAAGAGTGATTCTCGCTACAGGATTCGTCCGTTCAAAGCCATTTTTTAACTTTTGCTTTTTTTTACCATTCTTCACCTAATACAGGCCCTAAGTGCCACTCAGGATAGAATTTTACTGAATGGGGATGTCGCAATGGCGTATATGTTTGAAGCAAGGGTTGCATATTATGAACATATGTAGGATAGATAACGGCTGATATTGTTATTGTAGCGATCAGAGAAGCACCCCCTCGGGAGTGGGTGCTACATTACAACCGTTATAAACCTTTTAATCTAGCTAGATCAAATCACTAATCTCTTCGTTCATTTTCCCAATAATTCTCAATTTCATTTCATATTCGTACAATAGACACCATAATAGCAGAATTTGTCTACAAAGCCCTAGCTAGTCTTATATGTTAATGCTTCGGCTTTTCGTGGGATCAGGTACGGGTCAAACCAGAGAATGGTGGTGCGCGACGGTATATCCAGCCGGGTAGATTGTTCTAGTTCCACGTTTCATGCCTCTTTGGGATGTCTCAATTATTTCCCTTTTACTCAACTTATCAACTAGGTTACGCGTCCTCAAGGACACATGGCCTAGTGGATAAAGACGTCGGTTAGATCCAGTGACTAGACCCAAAGAATTGTGAGTTCAATACCAGGCCAGAGCAGTGATAAAACAAAACTTGGAGTGTTAAGTTAAAGGGAAATAACTGAAACATCTGGAAGAGGCGTGGCACGTGGAACGAGAACAATCTGCTCAGGTGGACGAAATAAAGGGTTCGGTTCGAAATTCCAATCACGTGAGGAAGACCGGAGCGTACAACGGTCAAAACGTTGTGAACATGGCAACGAAGATGAGGATAACAGTCCGAATAATGTAATTAATGTAAGTAGTCATTATACTTCTTCTCAGAGATAAAGCCAGATATATAGAGAGACATAGACATAAAGGCCGGAGCCTACAACGGCCGAAATGTTGTGAATATGGCAATGAAGATGAGTATAACAGTCCGAATAATGTAAATAATGCAAGTAATCATAATATCTCATCTCAGATATATAGAACACATTAACTTTTAGATTTATGCTTTACGTATGATGTAGCCAGGCCGGATGCTAACAATAGAGTTTAAGTAAGATTCTGAAATATTTTCAACCATTTCATTTTCTTACCGTGGTCAGTAATCTTTCTGCCCGAAGATGCACCCACCGAGCGATACTCATGTGTCGTATTAATAGGCCAACGCACGGCACAGCCTCGTGCGTAAGTTACTTAATCGAAACTGTGCGCCTCGGTTGGCAAAGAATCAGAGATCGCAAAAAAATAAAAAATACCCTCAGTAAAAACGTTCAGCGTAGGCCTGCAATTGTAAGCTTTAAAGATCCTCCCCCGCCTTTTTTTTTCAACGAAAAATGAAGGAAGCGCTGAAACGGACACACAGCGGCAATCCCCGACGCACAAGCACACAGACACAGGCACAAATGAACACAGTCAAAGATTCGCGCACAATTATTTGCACGCCCCCAAACTAAAGGAAAAAATAGCGATATATAGACACAAACACTTAAAGATCAAGTGTATATATATATATATATATATATATATATATATATATATATATATATATATATATATATATATAGTTTAATTCCCAGATGAATTCTGTGGACAAGACAGATTGGCATCAAATGACAAGTGGAAAAAATCTTACATTTTGCCGACGCGTTTCGTCTTCCGACTTTTTCAAGGTAAAAATGAAATCGAAATGTTTTTGTTGTTATAGTTACATTAAAAATCCAAATTTAAAAAGATAGACGCTTCTGTCTAAGCCTTTTTTTTTCTTTTTGGTTAATGTAAATTAACTTTAGAGTAAGGTATTATTATTTTTTTTCCATGTCGACAATATAGTTAAATTCCCAGATGTAACTATAACAAAAACATTTCGATTTCATTTTGCCTTGAAAAAGTCGGCAAAATGTAAGATTTTTTTCCACTTGTCATTTGGTGCCCACACACACACACACACACATATATATATATATATATATATATATATATATATATATATATATATATATACCGGATATAACAGCAAAATTGTACAAATCTTGCAACAGCAATTGTTAGATTAAGCTTTCGAACCGTTGTATCTCAGAAATGATTAAAGATATCTTACTGGAATTCTCCGAAGTTTTTTATAAAACTACTGGACACTTCTTTGAACAATAAGAATATATTTATCTTTAAGTTGAAATGATCATCCCTCTTACTGTTGTGATCTTCTGGTCCAATTTTTCTCTCTACTGTTCCCTCTTTTTTTTAAACTTACTCACCATTCTTTTGATAGTTCTTTTGAATGGACTTTGAAGATAAAAGCCAGAATATGAATGTTGGTACCATAACTGAAGGCCAGAATTATGTTTTTCCTCTCATCATTGCTCACTTGACAAGACATAGGTGGGGCTGACACAAAACGATTTTAACCTGGTCTCATTCTAGCTGAATGTGATTCTTACGACAAATGTTGTCAAAATGGTTAAACTTCTTATCTGAAAAACCTTGATAAAAAGAAACTCAATTAGTTTAGTGGTTGTTTAGATATTAAACATCTGGTGGGATGGACAATTATCCTATGCTGTTACACGATTTGGACAATTTTGCTGTTACACACGATAGTCGACTCTCCCGTCGAATTCGACGTATAAGGGTCAAGCAGATCAGTTCCCAGGAAATCGACAGCCCGACACCGGCACATGAGATTTTATATATATATATATATATATATATATATATATATATATATATATATATATATACCTATTCATCAGACCTACAAATTCAATTTTTTTTAATTTGTAGGCCTGATGAATTGAATCATAAATACGATTCCAAAGTAATAAATTATAACCATGGAATATTAGTTGATCCTTTTATATTATATATATATATATATATATATATATATATATATATATATATATATATATATATATATATATATATATATATATATATATATGTGTGTGTGTGTGTGTGTGTTAGTGTTAGTTATAATTATTTTTTTTAATATGATTGCATCGTGACACAGAAATTACTATGTTTCGAAACTGGTCAGCAGTAGTTAAGTTTAATTCCAATACTAAGTGGTTATGATTTAATATTGGAATTAAATTTAAATAAATATGGTATAGAAATAAATACAATATGGGAACCAGTAATAAGGAGTGCCAGAGAAAAGCAATGATAACAACAAAGTTGCAATATGAGCTCTGGTAAAAACATGTAATGATAACAGCAAAATTGCAATATGAGCACTGGTAAAAATGGTTGCTGAAGACATTAGGTTTATAATACCCAGAAATTCATACCCAGATGTCCTCAAGGACACATGGCATAAAGTGGATAAAGGCGCCGATTAGAGTTGTGAGTTCAATACCCGGTTAAAGCAGTGGAGAACTTTCAGAGGGAAATAAACAGGAGATAACTTATAACTGACATCCATCAAACATGGCACGTGGAACAATGTAAATAATGTGTAATGACCTTGTTTAAACATTATTATGGACTCTCAGAAACTGATATAATATATATGATATATTATATATATAAACTTATATATATATAAACAGTATGTGCATGTATACATATTTGTGAATATTAACAGCTCCACATAAAAACAACGCTTATATTTTGCCGTAAATATATTCTTTAATCAGTCAGTGTAGAAGAGACTGTTCAGAAGCCGTCGATGGTTGTGCTAGCAGGAAATCACAAGTCATTGTGACCGAGATTTTGTGTATAATGGGTGTAATGACCTTGTTTAAACAATACTATGAACTCTCTCCCTCCCCTCTTCCTCTCTCTCTCTCTTTGAAACTGCTACTATTATCTGCTCAGTGTATATACGACGATGTGCGTATTTCGTTCAATATTTGTTTCTGGATGAAGAAATTAAAATGTGTATTCGTGTGTGTGTATACACACGTAAATACATTGACGAATTCCTATTCAGATTTATTTACAATAATAGTCAACGTATATACCTGTGTATACACACACACACACGAATACACGTTTTAATTTCTTCATATATATATGTGGGGGGAATTATATATATATATATATATATATATATATATATATATATATATATATATGGGTAAACCATATGTAATAAAAAGATAAATATGGGAACCGAAAAGGATCTTTAAAATGCTACTAAATATATTCATTAACCAGTGGATTGTGTGCGTACATCGATCAATATTTCTTTCTGGATGCAAAAATTAATAAAGCTGCTCGCACACAAATACGCTGACACACTTATATTTATGATTATCTCATATATATATATATATATATATATATATATATGGTATATAGACAGAACAGAATGTTTTTGTATTGACGCTGCTATTACTGTATACTCCTTTGGCGGTTTTGGGATTTATGTATTCGCTTTTTTTACCCAAAGAACTGACAACAAAAGAATTAAACTCTATTTACTTTATTAGATTGTTTATTGAATAATAAAATAATTTTATATTTAACAATTTATAAAAATATTATGTGAACCAACTACAATGCAATATTTATCATTTACCATATTATAAAGGAATAACGATGAAAATATTTTTCATTCAACAACTCTCTATAGATAAGACTGCTCGAAAGCCATAAAGAGGTCCACGGGGGGGAAATCAGGCATAGACGACCATATATTTAATAAAGAACTATTTTTCCGAATGTCATTTGCATCATTCAACTTCGTGCCTTTTCCGAGGCCAACTATGCGAAGTGAATGCAAATGATCTGATTCATCTCAAGTGCTGCTAAGCGCTTCTGTAAAAACAAATGAATAGACTATTACAAAGCCGACTACATTAGGAACGCTTCAAGTGACCGACAGTGACATCGGGAGTCATTGCCACCTTCACTCATATTTCAACCAAGCTACCGTCATAGAGTTATTTTTTAAACATACACGTATATAAACACGCACATGGCTGGTACAAAACCAAAAAAATTTACCGAAAAACTCGTGACATGATCATAAACGTCAGACCGCGATTTTCAGATGGATGCCTTGACTGGCGCCAAAACACGTTCAGAATTATCTAAACAACCGCTCTCAGATCGATGGTTAAAAATAGCTTCCACCGAGTGATAAATGTAGGTCTTAGCGGGGACCATACTTCTTCGAATCTGGTTGGCTTGTTTTGGTCTGTTTCTTTAACGGCATATCAACTCTTTATGGATCATTTAATACCAAATTTTATACTCTTGTGAGCTTTTGAAATCATACACCCTCCCTGCTCCAGAAAAATATTATTGGTGGTAATTATTTTTTTTCCCTTAATAATGTACTGCTGGTATTTTTATTTCACTATGAAAATATATTTCTGGTAATTTTTTCTAATGTATTTTTATATTTTCATGTTTTGACCCCAATTTGGAGGTTCACTATTTGCCCATATCTAGGACCCTAACAGGTGCTACCACACTAGGTATGTGAGAACCTGGAAACAACAGTGATTAAAACAAAAAGATACACAAACATGATCGAAAGTCTCACACTTAATCACATTTTTCGAGTAGCCAATATTGCAAAAAAAAAAAAATAATGTTTAACGATAGTAACAATATTCAGCAAAATTTCTTCCCCTTCAACTACAATTGATACACACAGATAAAACAACATAAACTTGTGTCACATATCAGGTGGTCATCCCATAAGTTCTGTCCGAATTTTAACTTTTTGTTAAAATGAACGAAATTTAAAGAGTATTTTATAATGTCTAATGAAGCTGAACATTATTTTTATGTTTAGATGCATTTAAACTGATCAAATTTTATTTCAGAGGACAATAAAATTAAATTTTGTTTGATTAAAACTCTGCTAAAATGGAAGTACCCAAGAATCATTTGAGGCATATAATGTTTTATGAGTTCAAGAAAGGAAACTCAGCAGACGAAGCGGCTAGAAACATTCACTCAGTTTATGGAGAGGAATGTGTGAATGAAAGAACTTGCAGAAGATGGTTTGCAAAATTCAGAGGTGGAGATTTCACCCTTGGAGATGAAGATTGAACCGGACGTCCAGTTGAGTTTGATGAAAAGCTTCTTGAAGAAGCCCTTGAAGAAAATCCTGCTTTATCGGTTGAGGAATTGGCAGTGGGTTTCAGTTCAAATCATACAACTGTTCATCGTCATCTTCAACAACTTGGAAAAGTTCCTAAACTTGGAAAATGGGTGCCTCATGAATTGTCAGAAAACAACCTTAAATTCTGAGTTGATATCTGCTCTTCTCTCCATTCTCACCTTTTTTGGATAGACTTGTGAGTGGCGATGAAAAATGAATCTTTTATCGAAATGTTAAGCGTCGTAGACAGTGGCTTGGTAAAGGGGAAGGACCCCAGCCACAGCCGAGAAAGGAACTTCATGGGCAAAAGGTTCTTCTTTCAATCTGGTGGGATCGCCAATGAATAATCCACTTTGAATTCTTACCACCTAATGCAACAATTAATGCTCAAATATACTGTCAGCAATTAGAGCGTTTGAACCAAGCTTTGAGGAAAAAAGACCTGCTCTAGTGAATCGAAAAGAGGTGATGTTTCATCAGGACAATGCGCGACACCACACAGCAAGAATCACGTCACAAAAGATCGAAGAACTTGGTTGGGAGAAAATTCCTCATCCACCTTATTCTCCCGATCTTGCTCCTTCAGACTACCATTTGTTTCGTAGCTTACAGAATCATTTGGAAGAAACAGCTTTTGTAACACAGGAAGAGGTAATAACTGACATTTGTGAGTTCATCGAATTAAAGCCAAAAGAATTTTACAGTAATGGAATTAGTAAGCTTGTTAATAGATGAAAGGAAGTCATAGATAACCAGCGAAAATACATTGTTGACTGAATCTGTAATTAAATGTAACATCTGGTCACTTGTTTTCTTTATTCAAAATTCGGACAGGGATGACCTGATACATTTCCACACATGTACACGCTTTCCATATATGCTATACTAACGCAATTTATTCGGTTGTACTGGAAAAAAGATATACAAAATATTTTATGTGAAGTTGTTCGCAAAGAATCGTTGTAATTAATTTCTTTCAATTTGAAAGAAAAATAATATTCAAATAAATAAAAATTAGATAAATTTGTAGATCCGTGTTTGAAGATTAACTTACTTCTTACTACATACACATACATATATATACAGATAAACATATATGTGTGTGTGTATTTTCGAAGAAGCCTTGTGATACATACATATATATATATATATATATATATATATATATATATATATATATATATATATATATATATACAACAAAGTAAATTTCCTTAACTCTCCTCATTTCTCGTATTTAATTATCGAATATAAAAGTAGATTTCGCAATAAAAACTTTTTAATTAATAGAAAAAAAATGTTATGCCAAAACAAAGAAAAGATTCTCAGGAAAATGATTGGCACAGTTAACTCAAAGCTTAGACCAGAATGATGAATTAGGATTTAAAAAAAAAAAAAAAAAAAAAAACACTTTATTAAATTTCACATATGCGAACATATATGCAGATAGATATTTACGAAGTTAAGCTTAGTCTGGAATACATTCAAATGAGAAAATAAAGATTGTACAGCACCTATTCTTCAAATAAAAACTGCTTCTTCTATATGGCGATCATGGCTCTCCACAACTTCCTAAATAAATTTTGTCTTTTGTCCATATTCTTCCAAACCCTGATTCGCCATCTATTCACTCAAGTTTGACAGAATATGCGTTGTTTTTCTCTGTGCCGCTTACCTTCAATCTGTCCTGTGAGTATCAAATTTTCCAAGCACTCTTTCCTCATTATGTAGCCTAGAAATTTGAACAATTTCTTCCCGATGTTAAGTATAAATGTCCTTTTGGTTTGAATTGTCTCAAGACTTCGTCGTTGCTCATATGTTCTGTCCATGATATTCTCAGTATCCTTCTGTAGAACCATACGTTGCTTCAAGTCGTTTCTTCCTGTGTGTGGATATTCTCCAATATTCATTGTATAACATTCCAATACTTATTTCCTTGTTTCTAACGAGAGGTTACTGTTTCTTAATACCTTGCTTAACTTCTGGAAGGCATATTTCGCTATCCCAATGCGCCTTCGGATCTCCCTGTCGGACATTTCGTCCTCAGTTCAAATACTTCCCAGATATTAAAATTATTGTTTGATTTCAGTATGACCAATTCGCAATTTGCATGATGGGCTGTTCCTTTTGCTAACAATCACACATTCTATTTCCTTGCAATTGATGCTTAGTCCTTTCTTCTCGCTTTCCTTCACTCCCTTATGTAAGAAAAATATTCTTACCTGGATTCGAACACCTATAAATAGGGACAATGAGAAATAAGCAGCTCCTTGTAGTAACAACATGGTATTACTAGAGACACTGATATAAATGAACAGACTGAGATAGATAGATAGATAGATAGATAGATAGATAGATAGAATATGATATGATATGATTGATATATAGCGAGATATAAATAGATAGATAGATAGATAGATAGATAGATAGATAGATAGATAGATAGAATATGATATGAGATAGATAGATAGATAGATAGATAGATAGATAGATAGATAGATAGATAGATAGATAGAATATGATATGAGATAGATAGATAGATAGAATATATGATATGATTGATATATAGCGAGATATAAATAGATAGATAGATAGATAGATAGATAGATAGAGATAGAGAGAGAGAGAGAGAGATAATGATATAGAGAGAGATATAAATAGACTGGTTACAGATAGATAGATAGATAGATAGATAGAGAGAGAGAGAGAGAGAGAGAGATAAATAGACCGGTGATAGATTGCAAGCTAGCTAGCTAGATAGATAGATATATAGATAGAGAGAGAGAGAGAGAGAAATAGACTGGTGGCAGATAGATAGATAGATAGATAGATAGATAGATAGATAGATAGATAGATAGATAGATGGAAAATGACTATAAAGAAACAAAGAAAAGTATATACTTAAAGTAGATACCTACATAGCATGATGAGAAAAGACTCCAAACTTAATAAAAGCTAAGTTCTATCGTTAAAACGTTTCTGATATATTAAAAGGAATGACGAAATTATATTTTATTAGAATTTTTAATAATTTCTAGTGCGTACGCAATTTTGGTTAAAAATCTTCTTTTTTTTTTTGTTGTTTTTTTTTTACGTCAGCGACTGACGTTAATTTACGATTAGTGTTTTTGCGTTTTTTTCTGATAAAAAACACATCGATTTGGAATTTTTTGCAAAAATCAAATAATTGTCGGGTTTTAATGAAACTTTCAGGTCTTCTTCAAAAATGAATTAAATTATTTTTCAAATTTTTTGAAAGCATCTTGTTATTTATTTTTTATACATATGTTACTCATTTAATTTCATGAAATTTCGAGAAATTAAATTGCAATCTCAAAATTTGTTTTATTAGTCAAAGTAGGACTCCTTGGAGAATGTAAATCTTTAGTTCTTTTTAAACTAATACTGATTCTCCGAAAATCTGCTCCGAATCTTAAAATAAAATATTCAATAAAACTATGACATTATTTAATTAGAAAAGCATGTAATTGCTTTTATAAATAAGATTTATTAAGGACATTATTGTGTTAAAAAAATCCATGAATAATGAATTTCTACAAGAATTGTTTTCATTTTTTATAATTTTAATTATAATAAAGGGGAGGAGAGTAATTTATGTGATTTTTAAAAAGATTTTTTAATTGTGGTATTTTAATTTAGTATTTTTTATATAAAACTACAAATATTTAAGAACTTTGCTGCTATACTCGTAGTTCACTTTATTTTTGTCTATATATATAAAGGGCTTATATAAAGGGCTTATATAAAGGGCTTATTTTTATCTGTATATCTCTTATATAAAGGGCTTATATAAAGGGCATATTTTTGTCTGTATATCTCTTGCGTAAAGGGCTTATATAAAGGGCTTATATAACGGGCTTATTTTTATCTGTATATCGCTTATATAGAGGGCTTATATAAAGGGCATATTTTTGTCCGTATATCTCTTATATAAAGGGCTTATTTTTGCCTGTATATCTTTTATATAAAGGGCTTATATAAAGGGCTTATATAAAGGGTTTATTTTTGTCTGTATATCTCTTATATAAAGGGCTTATTTTTGTCTGTATATCTCATATAAAGGTCTTCCAGAATTTTAAGTTTTTTCTTATT
Organism: Acanthosepion pharaonis; assembly: GCA_903632075.3. NCBI lineage: Eukaryota > Metazoa > Mollusca > Cephalopoda > Sepiida > Sepiidae > Acanthosepion > Acanthosepion pharaonis. The sequence goes on from CAHIKZ030000765.1 coordinate 1,036,095, forward strand.
ATTATCTTAATGAAACACTGAGGCATTTTTGACTAATATCATTCGAAACTGGGAATGTGGACATGAATGTTCCTTAAAATGTTCTGAGATTGAAATATTGTCCTTCAAATGAAAGGTAAGTTTTCTCATCGTCCTTGTTGTAAATTAATTCTTGAACTTGAAAGGATTAAATCTAAAATAAATGCACATAATACATCTAAATTATGTAGCCAAACATGTCTGAATGAAAGATATGCTAAATATATATATATATATATATATATATATATATATATATATATATATATATATATATATATATATATATATATATATATCAAGTATATGGTGCAGTTCAATTTACATTACATGAATCATTCATACAAAAAAACAGATCCTCATTAACTTCTATATCTGTTTTTTTTGTATGAATGATTAATGATTATATATATATATATATATATATATATATATATATATATATATATATATATATATATATATATGGTAGATTGCTTCAAACAGAAAACAGTAATCGGTACTTGAAGAGCAAGGACATAAGTCTATATGGGCAGCTAGAAAATGTCGAGTTTAAAATGAACGGGTTAAGCATTAACATTCTCCTGGTTTATATAAAGTGGGCAAATAAGACATTGATAGCAATGAATAGACTGAGATAGATAGATAGATAGATAGATAGATAGATAGATAGATAGATAGATAGATAATGAAGCTTTCTGGGAGACTGTCAACTCTCTAACAGAATTCTTCTAGTTGAGCTGAAAGGAACAATACATATATCATAGTAATATACAAGCCAACGACACGAGGCGCTAAAGAAATGAAATGATTTATAGCACATTGGATAACGCTAAGTCTCAATGCAAATCGCATGAAATCTCCATTATCTTTAGAAAATTAAATGTTAAAGTCAGAAAGTGACGATACAGTGAAAAAGTCTGCATGTACGAACAAGGACTGCGTTACGTGCGCATAGAAAAAACGGACATATTTGTTCATAGCAAATGACCAAATAACTGTCAAAACCTGGTTTTATGTGCATCCAAGACTGTCATGCGCATGGAGAAGCCCTGGATATAATATAAAGAACCAGATAATAATAACTGTTATTTTAGCGTTCCAAAGTTCACTGGAAGAATGTTCATGAGAGTCTCTTGTAATGATTGTATGGAAAGATATTGCTGGTTAAGAAGAGTTTCTGTGAGTGTGTACAAGGTATGTTCAGTAGGTGAGTGGTGTGTGTGAGTGAGAAAGTTGGCGCATGGTTTCAACGGTCGTGGATTCGTTTGGCAGTTGGAATTCTCACTGATTAGATGAAAAAGACCTTAGTTAATATAAGCGACTGTAGGCTCCAAATCGCTGCGCGGGAAGAATTATTCTTCACGTGCAGACGATCTGATTGGTTGGCATCGACCAATCAGCGAGCGAGCGAGCTTCGGGGAGACTTAAGAAAGCTTCTGTGATCCGTTTCTCACAAAAGTGCACGAAAATGACTACTTAAAAATAGAGCGATTACAAAATTGTCGCATTACTGCGATTTGTAAATTGCCTATTATAACGTAGTGGTGATTAATTAACCAATGAATGCTTGGCGTTACATGTGATTTGTATTTTTGTATTTTTGTATGTATGTATGTATGTTCGTGCGTAATAGATTCGCACATCCAGATCGACTGAAATTGCAAACCTTTATGCTGATGGAGTTAAGAGTAAATATAAATGGCTTGGAAGTGACCAAACATCCAAAATGGAACACCTTAAGACAAGCTGTGTTCACATCGGTGAACGAGATCATCTCAAGGAAAGAGAGACAACATGATATTCTTAAGATTATAAAAAAACGTAAACAATGCCAAGGAAGGGTACAGAATATAGAATATTAAACATAAACATTAGAAACAAATACAAAGGATGAATGGCTCAATGGAACGTGCGCAGACATAGAGAGACTGGACGTAATAGACGCAACAGGTATCCGAGAAATAAAATAAATAGGAAGAGAAAGATATGCTCCTCGTCAGGATGCATGAAATCTCAGGAACGTACGCTTATAATAATGAAAGAAAAACACTTCAAATTTAGAAGGAATACAGCGACATCTTCCACGGTTTTAGGTGAAAAACTTACAACATTATAAGAAAAAACATAAAAGGATCTAAAGTATTAAAGTCGAGATCAGCAGTGGCGAAGATGAACAGCAACAATACGAAAGAATCAGTTGGAATTGTAATAAGAATACAAAATGACCAGATAGTATTGTAAAAGAGATGTAATTGACCAGATATCATTGTAATAGAGATAAAAACGGACCAGATAGTGTTGTAAAAGAGATGTAAATGGACCAGATGAAATTATAATAGGGATAAAAAGGACCAGATACCTTTGTAAAAGAGATGTAAATGGACCAGATGTCATTGTAATAGGCATAAAAATAGACCAGATAGTATCGTAAAAGAGGTGTAAATGGACCAGATGTCATTGTAATAGGCATAAAAATATACAAGATAGTATCGTAAAAGAGATGTAAATGGACCAGATGTCATTGTAATAGGCATAAAAATGGACCAGATAGTATTCTAAAAGAGATGTAAATGGACCAGATGTCATTGTAATAGGGATAAAAAAGGACCAGATAGTATTGTAAGAGTGATGTAACTGGACCAGATGGCATTATAATAGGGATAAAAAGGGCCAGATAGCACTGTAAAAGAGATGTAAATGAGCCAGATGACATTGTAATATAGGTGCTGTCAGCCTGAGATTTTGGTATTGACAAGATTGAATTATAACGAATAACAATATATGGCGAAAGTTTAATAACTCCAAAGAAAACTACTTTTTTCTGGCTGATGCTAACCTCCAGGCAAGTGACTCTTTACGTCTTCTCGAACAAACGTTCACAGCTTATATGAAATGGAAAAACTACATTTAATTCATTGATAGATCAGCTGCTAACTTGCTTCATTGTGTCGTGCGAGACAATTTTTCTCTCAAGAATCTATCTTACATATCTATAATTCTAGCATTCTTCCACACTTAGAATATTTCTGCCACATATGGTCCGGTAGCCCAGCTATTTACCTTGTGCTCCTTGGTAAAATCTAAAAAAAAAATCAGCAATATTATTGGTCCTCATCTGGTGGCTCGGTTTCAGTCATCCCCCCCCCCCCGCCGTATGGTTGCCTTTTTCGTGTCTTTTCTATAAATACTTCCATGGTAAATGTTCGGATGAGATCTTCGCTGTGGTATTTAAACTTTTTCATTTCAAGCGCAGTTCTCGTCTGGCGTCGAGACCTCAATAATTAACATTTGAGCTGTTGAGATTTAGACGTAAACGTTACGCTAACAGTTTCTTTTCTCGCACCATCTCGCTTGTGGAACACCCTTCTAACTCCATGCTTTCCAGCCAACTTTAATTTGCAAAAAAATTAAATGCAATCGCCATCGTTTGTCCTCCTAATTACTCTTCGTGCTCATTATTAACCCTAGAAAACTAAAAATGGGTATATAGTACCCAGCGCAAATTTTCCTATTTTTAATTACAATTTTAAGTACCTGATTTTCTTACCTAAATAATATGTTTTTTCAGTTCCTATTAATGTTAACTCAAATTACAAAGTTTGAAGTGTCTGCATGTAAAATATTTCAAATAAAGATTTATATTTAATATTTTTTTTTTTTGATATTTTCAAAATCGGGTATGGTATACCCATGGTCAGTAGTGGTGTAACTTTAATTTATGGTTAGTGTTCTAGGGTTAACATATCTTTCCACAATTCTTCCACATCCAGTAAGCCCATGTGTTTTAGCAGCTTTGCTACCTTTCATGGAGTGATACTGGTTAAAAAAATGTACTAGACTGACGTCCAGATCTCACTAACTGATTCAGTTGGCTAGATGTAGACG
>CAHIKZ030000765.1:1045000-1067500 GCA_903632075.3 Acanthosepion pharaonis
AACAGTAAATTTGCGCCCAGGATCTTACAACAATTCACTAATTCCTGGCAGATCTTCTGTTATCACAGTGTGGGATAACTAATAAGAAAAGTGACGGAAAGAAAAAGAAAAAAAAATCTAGATGAAATCGGCAAGATTATATACACAAAACACATAAAAAACCCTTCCCACAAAAAGAAAGGAAAATAGTTCAAAATTAGAATTCCCAGCAACTCTTGTTTGTGCGCATGTGCAATTGCAATTACATAAACAAACTGAGACCGATGAAGTCCTAAAGGACAAAATGCGTTACATGAGAACATTTTTCCACTTCGTCATACATCTTACCCCCGATATTGTCCTTGATATATAAAAACTTATACGACGTTATCCTGTATATATATATATATATATATATATATATATATATATATATATATATATATATATATATATATAGGCTTTGTTATAAGTCCTAGTTAATTTATTTTTATTAAGTTGTTGTAGTCGTCGGCCGTCAATTTGTAGAACTAGTATTTTATTACTATCGTTGATGTTTTTTACTATTTGGTCTAGATGCTTCTGGAAGTTGCTTTTTTTTTTTTTTGTAAGGAGATGTTATTGATTATATTGAGGAGGTCATCTTTCAAATTCCTGTAGTTTTTTTGTTAATTGGCGTAACTTTTTTTTTAATTTTAAAGCCATAAGTACTGAGCACTGTTTTTAAAAAAATAAACAAAAAATACTAAAGTACTCCGGATTATTTACCTAACGTTTTCTTTCCTATTTTTTCTATATATTTGCACACACACACACACACACATATATATATATATATATATATATATATATATATATATATATATATATATATATATAACGTTATATAATTTGATATATCAACATACAGAATTTAGAAAAATAGGACGACAAATTGGAAAAATGTTTTTGTGACGCGTTTCATCCATTAGGATTTCATCAGGCTGGGCTTTGTTGGTGTTGCCACGTCTACATGTGCACAAGAAACGAGAGACGCTGGTAGTTTCAAAATTTTTCAATAATATTTTTTTAATCTAGCCAAATTCATCTTTTTTTTTCAATTTGTACAAATATATATATATATATATATATATATATATATATATATATATATATATATATATATATATATATATATATATATATATATATATGAAAACCCCTGTTTGGCATCGAGAGAACGCTTAGTGGCTGATAGCTGGGTGATCGCTGTGGGTGAATGCAGAAAAAGTAGCATGGCCGAAAAGTCACCCTGTTATCGAAAAATAACTAGCGACGAGAAACAATTAGGTTAGGTCACTTTGAAAAAGGGAGAGTATTCCTTTGACATAGCGCTGGACGGAGTGGACCCCTAATTAGCAAAATCGTTCTTCTTTTATGGAGATCAAACTCAACACTCCATCTCTTATAGCTTAATTACGAAAAATAATAAATCACAGCTCCCAGCCCACATTTGTCCCCGATCAAAATACTTTAGTGGAGATTGATCGGAGAGAGATAAGAGTGTCGCTCGCAAATCTTTTAAACTGTCATGCCTAATTAAGGTGTAATTTTTCAAGTACAAGCAATGTGTATTATCATATTCATCACGTGTGATATCCATATATATATATATATATATATATATATATATATATATATATATATATATACATATGTTGGGTGTGTGTGTGAATATATTAAAATGAATAATATATGAGTGTGCGCATGTTTGTGTAAGTGCATATATGGATATATTGAGAGTAAATGTAGGAAAATATAATCACCTGCACACACACACACACACACACACACACATATATATATATATATATATATATATATATATATATATATATATATATATATTTCGATTATAGGTGCAAATTAATTTATAATTACATGAATCATTCATACAAAAAACAAATATAGAGGTTAATGATTTAAATGGCGAGAATACATCTTCGCAAACAATTTCAATAAGATACACTAACCCCGAACCTGTTCCCAAACAATAACACATTTCTCATAGCATTTTTTCGGGTTACATCTATATTTTCGTTGTCCTTTTATTACCGAGAAGTAAAAAACAAGAACAAATCTATTTCCATACCTGAGGATGTCTGTAGGAACAGACGAAAGCTTGTAAAAACTAAAACAGACCTTATGAAACTGGAATTTATAAACAGGGATCATATCATTCATATACAGGTTCGGGGTTGATGTATCTTATTTATATTGTTTGCGAAGATGTAATCTTGTAATTTAAATCATTAACCTCTATATTTGTTTTTTGTATGAATGATTCATGTAATTATATATATACATATATATATATAAAGTTAGGTAAGGAAAAGTTTGGTAATCCGTATGGATAATCCCAAGGAGGATTTAATTCAGAGAGCTCAATATCAAACCAGAGCAAATATTAATTTCATTTAATTACAAAACAGACAACCTTAAGGGTCCATTGATTACATTTAATTTCCAAAGGAAGGTGTTTTTTTCCTGGTTCCTCAGATCATATTTCAAGAACGGACTGAGTTTGTTTATTCGAGTGCTTAAAATGTGATCTGAGGAAACTGAAAAAAAACATAATCAATGGACTCATAGGGTTGTCTGTTTTCTAATTAAATTAAATATATATGTAAAAAGGCAATGATAACAACATAGTTGCAATATGAGCTCTGGTAAAAACATGTAATGATAACAGCAAAATTGCAATATGAGCACTGGTAAAAATGGTTGCTGAAGACATTAGGTTTATAATACCCAGAAATTCATACCCAGATATCCTCAAGGACACATGTGGATAAAGGCGTTGTTAGATCCAGTGACAGTATCTAAAGAGTGTGAGTTCAATACACGGTTAAGTGGAGAACTTTCCGAGGGAAGTTAACAGGAGATAACTGATAACTGACACCCATTAAACATGGAACGTGAAACTAGAACAGCCTACCCCAGTGAGCGAAATAAAGTGTTCAGTTCGACATTCCAAAGAGTGTGAGTTCAATACCTGAAGCGTACAACGGCCGAAACTTTGTGATAGATAAGATGATCGTCCGAATAATGTAAATAGTGTACATAATACCTCATCTCAGAAATATAGACATATATATGTAGGCAGCATATCTTCATTCAAACATGATTTATATACTGATCTTTTCCAGTTGTCTAAATCTTTGTTAAGATTTCAAGATGAACGTAGTTTTTTCTAAGCCAAGTACTTTCGATCTTTTCTAAGATCATCAGATGTAAATTACAACGGCAATCTTTTTGTAACTGCTAGAAAACCTTCATTCCTTTGTGATAGTGTTTTTTAAAAATACACAAGAACACGCTTTGTTATAGTTATTTTAATATTTTAACTCCATGTTTTAATTTTTTTAATTCCATGTACAACGGTTGAATTTAAAATTTTCAAATAAATATAAGCGTGGCCTGTGCTGAAATGTTTTTACCTAACCAAGAAGGGTTTCAAAATGTGGAGAACGTGCTCACCAGCAATAATCTGAAAGCTCCTTATCAATGTATAACACCAACACAAGGATCCTTATTCTGATGAGTATTAAAAAATTGGGATGTCGTTCTGGTTTTGCTTTTTTGATATTTGGTCTTGCTCGTGTCTAGATTCATTTATTTTACACTAATACCTATCATATTGTAGTCACAACATAAGTCCTCCACCCTTGGACCATAGAAGCTTCCGACAGCTAAGCCAAACACCAAAACTAAAATCAGTTTCAACAAGTTACCGCGCTAACCTGAAAGGAAAGAGAACTAGGCGAATTAAATTCACTCAAGCACAGATATTACAGACAAAAACTTCCCATTGTAGCCATTTTGGAACGTATTTGGCTCCCTGTGCCGCGCCAGGAAATTTTTCTCCCCGGAATCGATCCTCCATATCTACAAATCAACAATTCGTCCTTGCATGGAGTATTGCTGCCATATATGGTCTGGAGCCCCTTCTGTTTGACTCGGGGTTCTCGATAAGATCGAGAGGCGGATATGCAATATAATTGGCCCTGTTCTGGCATCTCGTCTACAGTCACTTTCTCACAGACGCGTCGTCGCCTCTCTCTCTGTCTTTTTTACAAATACTTTCATGGTTATTGCTCCGAGGAGCTGCATTCGCTGGTTCCCAGACTTCATGAATTCAAGCACCCTACGAGGCTGGCATCCTGCTCTCACACATTCACTCTCGAAACTCCTAAATGTAGCCGCCTCTTCTACCCCAATAGCTTCGTGTCTCGCACCTCTCGCCTGTGGAACTCCCTTCCCTATTCCAGTTTCCCTGGGAGATATAATCTCCAACTATTCAAATGTAATGTCAATCGACATCTCCAGTTGCCTTGATCTATCCACTACCCTTCTCCTCATCCTTTCCTCTATCACTCCTATCTGATTTTGCTCCAAATCTTCTGTAACCCCTTGCGTCTTAGTGGCTTCTCGCCTTGCTTGGAGTGAAACGCTTAAAAAAAATATTCCTGTTTTACAAAACGCGGAGGCTGGGAAAGTTTGATGGCTAGCGATTGGTTAGAATTATCCGTAGGTGTGATATTATGACATTGGATTGCCTTTGTCTAAGTTTTGAATATGAGACCTTAATAACACCAAGTCTGGAGAGGGGGCATTAATTTTGGAACGTCGATTACGCTTTCCCTGCCCAGAGCCCGTAGACGGGTCAAGGCCGCACGTGGAAGGACTCTAAGTCAACTAGCGGGATTACGGTCCCCTAAAGTTCTTCCTTCCGCTGCCTCCTAGAATCGATGCTACTACGTCTGTCCTTCTTGTATAATAAAATAAATAAGGAAAAATAAAGCGTCTTTTGTTGATACAATTTATGAAGCAGCTTTGTGGTCGGAAGACCTGAAACCAGTGACGACCATGACCGCACCATTAGTCTTGTATCAACCTCACCAGGTACCAGTGAAAATTCGCCAAGTAAGCTAAAATAGTCCTGACCTTCAAAGGGATCAGCTTCGATATCGAAATAACAGCAACAAAAAATATGGTGGATATTTCCATCTATCTAAATAGTGCTAATTGTTTAATTTGTCCATGTGCGCCTGATCGAAAGGACTTGCCTGAAAAAAAAATGTCTGGGGATACATTTCCAGTGTGGGTCACCGTGGGCAAGTGCCTAAAAATCTGTTGGGAATTCGTCGATGATTGTGCTAGCGCGAAATTACAAGTCATCGTGACCGAGATATTGGTCAAAACTGGGAATCACAACAGATTGTGCGCTCTCTCCCAGAAACTGCAGGTTGATTCTGTGGACATTGGCGAAACAAAAGCGCGCATCTACAGCGGGGCTTATCTAGCCAGCCTGGCAGATGAGCGTTCTTGGAAATGAGAATCTAAAAATGTATTTGTTTATCTGTTACATGTAGCTTTGCAGTGGGGCCGGGTAGGAAATAGATAGGAAATTTTATATATATATATATATATATATATATATATATATATATATATATATATATATATATGTTTATAAGTCCCTGAAGGTAGTTGTAAAAGGGAAATCTTCGAGACCCTGGCGGTGAACGTAGGCGTCCCCAAGGGGTCACATCTCGGACCAACTCTCTTTTTAATTTATATAAACGATCTGCCTAAGAATATATTCAGATCATTTGTAAACATCTATGCCGATGATATAACGATATACAACATACTATTTGGCCTTAAAATCAGACGTGAACTCAAGTGGAGCTCGTTCATACGATCCATCGCTACAGAATTCAGGAAAAATGGTCGGATCCCTGTACCACTCTGCGTAGTACCTGTCTCTTCATGCTATCATCTACCTTAACAAGAGCCAGATCTGGCCGAGAATAGAGTACTGTTCTGATATTTGGGCGAAAGCTGCCCAATCCTCACTATCCAGTCCCGAAGGAATTCTGTTATGGGATCTTACCCATGATAATAATAATGAACTATTCCATACTTAATAAATACTGCGCGTCAGTCAGTAGGCAGGGAGTCAGTAGTTCAAGTTTTGAACGACTGCACGGTTGTACTCCCTTCCCACGGGCGGGAGGAACCCGAAGGAGGCTACGCCGAAGGGCGGAGTCTCCTTCGGGGAGGTAAAACCGGCCCTGAACCCATTTATACGGGTTCAAATGGGCTATTTTTTGGCCGAGCCTAATGGCTCGGGAATGCCCACGTTAAAAAGGCCTTGTGCCACATGACGCCCTCGTGGGGGGGTGACTGAATATTGTCAGTAGTTCAAGTCGAGTCAAGAGTCGAGTCAGAGGCAGTCCGAAACAGAGTCGCGTTCAGACAATTACTACAAGACATTGGAATAGTGATACTGGTCGAGACTACATTGTTCTCCCTATTAAACCTGATTGTTCGTACTAACACTTTCTACTTCTCTGTATATATTCCTGTTTGTAATATATCTGTGTTATTCCATATCCGTGTTCGAGTTCTTCTTTATTGGTTCTACCTTGGACTATCACCGTGGTACAAGGACCCTAACAATAATAATAATAACTATAAAAATTAGTATTAGTAATAATAGTAGTATTAGGGGTAGTAGTAGTAATGAAGTCTGGAGTGAAGTCCGTCAGGAATCTGTCAGTCAGTCAGAGCGAGCGAGCGAGTGAGTCAGTCAGTCAAGTCAGAGGCAGTCCGAAACAGAGTCGCGTTCAGACAATTACTACAAGACATTGGAATAGTGATACTGGTCGAGACTACATTGTTCTCTCTACTAAACCTGATTGTTCGTACTAACACTTTCTTCTTCTCTGTATATATTCTTGTTTGTAATATATCTGTGTTATTCCATATCCGTATTCGAGTTCTTCTTTATTGGTTCTACCTTGGACTATCACCGTGGTACAAGGAACCGGACCATAACAAATTCAAAACTGTTTCCGAGTTCTTGTGGGTGACAAATTACTTTTCCACCCTCCAACCTCTCTCTCTCTCTCTCTCTCTCTCTCTCTCTCTCTCTCTCACTCACTCACTCACTCACTCTCTCTCACTCTCTCTCTCACGCGCGCGCGCGAACACACACACACAGAGGCGAGGTGTGGAAAGCCTCTCAGTGCTCTCTCTCTCTCTCTCTCTCTACTTCCATGGAAAGTGCTCGGACGAACTACATTCCTTGATTCCGTCGGGTCTAACCTTCCAGGTTAGGACCCGCCATGCCAACCAACATTGTAGCAAACCCCCCACATTCCCTCTGTATTCCATCGGTGAGAAATAAGTTCCACTCGAACAGCTCCTTCCCGCGAAGCACTGGTCCGTGAAACCAACTCGATTACTACATTCTTAACCTCTTCAAGCCTAGCTTTAACCGTTATCCCCCGTTTTTATCCGTATCGTCTGCCTCTTAATGTAACCTTCTACCACGAGTGGGGTCCCCTGGAACTTATACGAACCAAAATGTAAATACTAGTTATAGTTTTTAATTAAACTGCAACACGATTGAGTATTGGAAAACAAGTGAGAATTGAACGTCATCGGATTGCTAAGTAGCGTGAAATAAATAAATATCCCGATTCGATCAATGACGCGTTACCTACACAGACATAACCGATAAGCAAATATGAACAGACCAAGATTATAAAGTTAAATAGACTGATATTAATTGGCTAAAAGTAATTGATAGATATAGGGAGATTGCAAAAATATTCTTTAGATGATTTTAGTGTGGCATAAGGCCAAATCGGAACTATTTAGGAAAGGGTAACTGCACGGATAATCAGTTTTCAAATATCATTCGCTGATCGTATTAGGATATATTAGTATTATATATATATATATATATATATATATATAATATTAGATCGTATTAGGATATATTAGTATTATATATATATCGTATTAGGATATATTATTCTACTCATGCTGACACCCGAACACACACATATACACACACACGCAGTCACACACATATAATGATGATATTAGTGATCAGTATGGATATTTCCAAAAGCATATAAATCCATGCAGAGCTCTATGTCAAAGACAGAACAATAATTATTATTAAAAGATACGAAATCTTAAAATTTCATGAGGTTATATTTATTTCATTAGGTTCGTAAAAACGGTCCCAATTCATCATATATATATATGAAGAAATATAGTTTTAAGGTGTGTTATATTTATGGGATAAAGTGCTCAATGTCAGAGATATCGTGTAGGTAAATATAAATATAAAAGTGAATATTGAAGTTAACAATCAGAGGCGACAGGTTCTTTCATGCTGGACGCAATCGTCAGGCCGCCTAACAGTTGCGTCCAGCGTCAAACAGCCTGTCGCCTCTGAGTGTTGACGTCAATGTTCGCTTCTGAAGGGCCGAATAAAGAGACCTGGTGCACTACCTACCACAAGGTCCCCAAACGACCCTCCACAGGTTTTGAATTCAGAGTTGATCTTCTCCTAGACCAGTTGCCACCCAGGGCTATAGAGCCCAGTCTGTCCTACTATTTACCCATAGCTGGAGGGGTAGAAGCGGCTTCATAATTTTCCCAAGGCTATTAGCACGGTGGAGCAATGAATAGAGACTTGGACTGAGGGATCGGAGAGCCGAGTTCGAATTCAGTGGAATCCATTACATTCAATTACGTGATAATACATATATATATATATATATATATATATATATATATATATATATATATATATATACCTATAAGTATAGGATTGGTGTATACGGAATAAATTCCAATAACCAATAGTTACTATTCTTAAAAGAGTCCTCAATACAGAGTAGAGCGAATATATATAATTGTTTAAAAATTATGACATAAATATGTTATATAATCACTAGAAAAATAGCCATTTTGTTTCAACATCTCCGGTGTCCTATCAAGTGGTGATGTTAAATGTAGATTCTACATTCAACATCATCCCATACTCCCCCGAACTAAACCACCTTGAAGAAGCTAACAAAATTTCTTGGGACACCAAAGATAAACTGAAGGCAAGGATTATGAAGCATTCACCAACTCAAACAAAGACACCACCCAGAAGAGATGCAGGAGATTCAGACGTCGTCTGGAGACCGTTTCCGAAGCCCATGGTGATTTTATTGAATAAAATTATTTTTTAGTATTTTAAGACATTATTGTGTAATTTTGGTAAATATATGTCTTAAAATGAAGATGTTAGTGTAATTTTCATTTTTGAACCGTCATATAGCCTGACGTGCTATACCATTTAGCTACAGAGGAATCGTCTGGTTAGCAAAGCCAGGCTATATGACGGTTCCGTATAAAATACAGGTTCGATTCCTTTGAGAGGTCTCATATCCTATGAAATTTCTCGAAGATTCAGGCCGGTAAATGTTGTCTAATACTGTTTATTATAAACAGAGCATTTACTTAAATATCTGTATCTATAAAAAGAATGTATAAACAAATGGCCATACAGATGGAATATTAAATTGTGGATCAGTTTTAATATTTTATATGATTAGGATTTACTTGGATTACTTACCCACATTTTTTTCTATCTATCTATCTATCTATCTATATATATATATATATATATATATATATATATATATATATATAAAACACACGTGCATACACTTTAGAGTATTTTTATATTAATAGTTGTTAATGGTCATTTAAGACAAAAATCATTTGTAATAATACAGGATGCATCCGAAATACATCCCACAGATATCTACCGGAAATACTTCCCAAATAATTGTAAGATATTAGCTCGATGAAGACACCATTGACAATTATGTCTTGCCCTTATGTGGGGAGTAGTTTCAGGAGGTATGTGTGGGAAGTATTTCTATAAATACGATCGAACTTGTTCTGTTCTGTCAGAGAATGTGGCACCCACGTGTCTAGATCGGAAATTGCGTCGTCACGTGGGCGATGTTGTGAAAATGTATTCCTAAAATTTGAGTATTTTGAATGAAAAACGAAAAGAATTTTATTTTGATCTAAAACTTATATGTGACGACGACGTGATCATATTTAAACGGAACGCTGATCTTATAAAAGATTTCAGTTATCTGTTTGGATTGGTCTTGCTTTTATGTCCATCGTCTTTTTCATGTTGAATTGAATATGGTCTATGATAATTATGTTTTATGAATATGTCCTGAAGATGGTCTATTAGACCTAAACGTCCGACGTTGACATTATATTAACATTAAAACAGCATAATTGCATATTAGGATTTTTGTTTGTTTTTTTCGTATATTTTTCTTCATATATATATATATATATATATATATATATAAAACGAATATATATATATATATATATATATATGTCTATGTGTAAGTGTGTGTTTGTGTGTGTGGCCGTTCAAATTTGAGAATAGCATAGATAGGCCACACTATCCAAATGTTTTTATAAGCTTGCTAGCTTCTCAATATTTTATAAGCTTACTAAGTTCTCAGTATAACTTTAACCAAATTATCGAATATGCAAAGGAACTTAATAGGCGAAACTCGAGTTACATGAAAGACTGGTTTAAAATTTAGTTTATTCCCTTTCTTTAATCTGACAGCATATACATACATACATATATGTGTGTATGCGTGCGTGTGTGTAAGTGAATGAATCTACCTACTTATGTAATATGTAGCGGAAATATAGTGAGAGATTGTTCAGCAGAAGCATCTGCACATGCGCATTACCTCTCACACACATGGATACAATTGATCTAAATGGGTTATCGATTTCATAAAAATGTATATTCTATGTGTTTTAATGGACAGCAATCTTGCACGTGTTTATTATGGGTACGTATTTCTTCAACTTATATATTTCTTTTCTCTCTCTCACTATCAATATATATATATATATTTCTCTCTCTCTGTCAATGTCTCTTTCAATATATATATTTATATATATATATATATATATATATATATATATATATAAATTATATATATATATATATATATATATATATATATATATATATATATATATATCTTCAACTGTCCCTTGTCTGTCTGCTAGTTAATCTAAGTATTTAACATCGCAAAATATTTGTATCTTTCAGTCCATAATAATCTATCTATCTATCTATCTATCTATCTATCTATCTCACTCTGTTCATACCTCTGTATTTCAGTATGTTCATTATCTATCTATATATATATCTATTTCTCAGGCTGTCCATATCTATCTATCTTATTGGAGCTATCTCGATTTTTATCTATTATTTATCTCTCTCATGCCGTTCATTATCGTTTCATATATGTTATCTCTTTCCTTATCTATTTTAGTCTATTCAGCTCTCTCTCTCTCTCTCTCTTTTTCTCTCTCTTGATATATATATATATGTATATGTACTTGATCTCAGTCTCTTCATATCTACTCTGTTTATATCTCTCTATCTCAACCTGCTCATATCTCTCTATCTTTCGATCTATCTCAGTCTATTCATATCTATCTGCCTTTTCACATCTGTCAGTCTGTTCATATGCATCTCTCTCTCTCTCTCTCTCTCTTTATATATATATATATATATATATATATATATATATACTTGATCTCAGTCTATTCATATCTATCTGTCTTTTTACATCTATATCAGTCTATTCATATGCATCTCTCTATCTATCTCAGTCTGTTCATGTCTATTTATCTCAGCCTATTTTATATCTATCTCAGTCTGTTCATATCTATTTATCTCAGCCTATTCATATCTATTCTATCTATCTATCTATCTATCTATCTATCATCTATCTATCTATCTCAGTCTGTTTCTATCTATTTATCTATCTATCTATCTATCTATCTCAGTCTGTTTCTATTTATCTCAGCCTATTCATATCTTTATCTATCTATCTATCTATTTATATCTATCTATCTATCTATCTATCTCAGTCTGTTCATATCTAACTCATCCTATTTTTATCTCAGCCTATTCATATCTATCTATCTATCTATCTATCTATCTATCTATCTATCTATCTATCTATCTATCTATCTATCTATCTCAGTCTGTTCATATCTATTTATCTCAGCCTATTTATATCTATCTATCTATCTATCTCAGTCTGTTCATATCTATTTATCTCAGCCTATTCATATCTATCTATCTATCTATCTATCTATCTATCTATCTATCTATCTATCTATCTATCTATCTCAGTCTGTTCATATCTATTTATCTCAGCCTATTTATATCTATCTATCTATCTATCTCAGTCTGTTCATATCTATTTATCTCAGCCTATTCATATCTATCTATCTATCTATCTATCTATCTATCTATCTATCTATCTATCTCAGTCTATCATATCTATTTATCTCAGTCTATTCATATATATCTATCTATCTCAGCCTATTCATATCTCTATTTATCTAGCCTATTCATATCTATCTATCTATCTATCTATATCTATCTATCCCAGTCTGTTCATATATATTTATCTCAGCCTATTCATTATCTATCTATCTATCTATCTATCTATCTATCTATCTATCTATCTATGTTCATATCTATTTATCTCAGCCTATTCATATCTATCTATCTATCTATCTATCTATCTATCTCAGTCTGTTCATATCTATTTATCTCAGCCTATTCATATCTATCTATCTATCTATCTATCTATCTATCTATCTATCTATCTATCCCAGTCTGTTCATATCTATTTATCTCAGCCTATTCATATCTATCTATCTATCTCAGTCTGTTTACATCTATCCATCTCTCTATCTGTCTCTGTCTGTTCATACCTATATCTCTCTCTAGCTGTCTATCTCAGTCTTTTATATTTGTCTATCCCATTCTGTTTCTATCGGTTCAGCTTTCAGTCAGATGCTTGGGTTCTTATATAATTGAATAGATAATTGATATAATGTGCCTAATTAGTTTTAATGTTCACCTCTAAGAGGCAGTCATTTTGAAAGTATTTCCGTGCCTTTCTTGGTTTAGGGCTAAACGAGTGCCTGTGAGTGTGTTCATGTATATGTAGCTGTGTGTGAGTTTGTGGGCGAAGGAGGTCACGCATCTTTATGTCTGCATGTATACGTTTCTCTGTATGTGTGCGATTGGATATGTACATACGCTATTTATTCCGATATCGTGTTTCTCTGAATTTCTGTGACTTTAAACGATCAAAAGACCAATTGGTCATTTTGACAAATTTGCCTCTCTCCGATGTTTTTGTCCTCGAAAAGTCCACGTGGTCATTATCAAATCTTTTCATGAGTATTTAAAGCGTCCATTGCACGCAAAATAATAAGGGTATTAGGCAGGACAGGGCCTTGAGGGCCTATTTTAAAAAAAAAAAAAAAAAAAAAAGGAAAAGAATTTGTTTTTTCGACTCCACAAGAAAAACGTTTTTCTGTATTCAGAATTTATATTGATACACGTATAACTACCGGACACGGTGGATAAATTGTCGTCCAAACTACGCAAAAATGAAAAAAGCACTGACATCTCAATTTAATAGATATATCTACCAAACTGACACAAAAATATCTTGAAATATTAAAGAGTAAATTTATTCAATAAAATCGCTATTGCCTTTAAACACGGCCTCCAGACGACTTCTGAATCTCCTGCAACTCTTCTGGACTGTCTCTGTATTTAAGTTGGTGAACGCTGCCATAATCCTTGCCTTCAGTTCATCTTTGGTGTTACAAGACGATCTAATGGTTTCTTGCTCAACTGCGCCCCACACAATAATCAAGGGGGTTGTAGTCTGGGAAGATAGGCAACCAGATGTAAAGAGCGACGTGATCGCAGAAATTGTCTGACAGTGATGACTAGATTCCCATGCTTATGTGGCATAGTGCAGAGTCCTGTTGCCAGATATAGGGTCTTCCAGAAGACCCCCACCTCTTGACCCAGTGGAGCACTACCTCCTCAAGGAACTTGATGAAGGCCTTTGTGTTGAGTTTGATCCCCGCACCAAACAAATTCGGGAGTTCTTATCAGAACGATCAGAGTGGGTTTTCCGAGATGCCGTACCTTCGTAATCACCATTAGACTCATCCAACTCTTTCCGTACCCTCCTCTGCACTATCCTCAGATTGAAACTCAAACACTCTGAAATGTTCGTATTGGAGTTTCCGGCGCGAATACCAAGCAGTACAGCAAGTGTCATGGTCCTCTTTTTCAACAGACAGTGTCCAACTCACCCTAGTATATTGTAAGGTCGACAAAGTAAAAAACAAGCACGCATGCATGAAATTAAAAATATAAAATAGCGATAATTCACACATGCACACTGTATATATATATATATATGTGTGTGTGTGTGTGTGTGTGTGTGTGTGTGTGTGTTAAAAGAAAAGAAATACCGCAAACATTTTTGGTTATAATGCGGATTTGTTTTAGGGTATATATGATATTTTATTCGTTATATTTTTGCTACATGGGTTTCCGGTCTCCTGATCTTCTTCAGGCAAATTAAAGGAATCACTTTTTAAAGGAATAAATTTCTTCCTTGTGTTCTTTGAATGTTTCATTGTTGATTTTCTGTATATGTAGTGAGCCATGATTTCATTTTTGGACTGTTGGCAAAAGTGAATTTCTTCCTAAGTGCTAATAAAATCATTAGGCTTGAAGTTAGTGGTGGCGATGACACACACACACACACACACACACATATATATATATGAATAAAAAGACAAAAGGAAAACTATTAGCCGACGCGGTTCGGCCTATGAGAGACTTTATCAAGGCAAAAGTAAGGATTTATTTTGTTGCCTGTGTTTGTATACAATAGCAAGGATGTCTCTGGTTCAGCAAGGCTTTTAAATTTGACAACATTCATCAGAAGGTCAGTCGAAATGTGGATGGCACAAAGTATCATATTTCAAAGACAAAATTAAGTGAGTAACATTCGAAAAAAATTTTAATAAATCAATATATATATATATATATATATATATAAAATAACGTCTGTTAAAGTGTTCCATTATATATATATATATATATATATATATATATATATATATATAAACACACTTATACATATATATATATATATATATATATATATATATATATATATATATATATATATATAATGGAACACTTTAACAGACGTTATTTTAAATAACGTGTATTTCGGAATTCTCTCAAACATGTTTTGTTAATAAGGACAAGTTCTGTCTATCAATTTTTTTTTATTAAATCTTTCAAATTTCTGAATATGCTGTTTTATCGGTAAATTAAATTTATTTATTTTTATTTGAAAGTACATTCGAATGATACTTCATTCATTTTCAAGGATTGATTTCTTTGTCGTTACACATTAAAGTACCTTTCTCCCTAGGGGACCATATATTGAAATGTGTTTTTAAAAAAATCATTTTGACCGTTTATATGATGTCTCCTTGACTAACTTGAAATCCGTTCCATCAAACGTGACAACGTCGGAATTTAAATCCATTTGCATAACTACACACAGAAGAATCTTTGAAAAGGAATGGAGTATCATTCGACAGTACTTGTGAAAAAGATATATATAAATTAAAACTCAATACGAATTTGGGAAAAAATTTACGATAAAACAAAACAACTTGTTCGGAAATGTATGTATTGTTTATAATATATATATGTGTGTGTGTGTATGTATTGTTTATAACTCATATATATATATATATATATATATATATATATATATATATATATATATATATAGTTTATGACATTTTAAATGTAAGAACGCTCATAAATATTCACCAGGCTTTCTGAAGCGTCTCGGTAAACTATGGAGGATTTTAAGTGACGTAATGTCTAAGAAAAAAAATTCAACATCAACAACATTTGCTCAGTTGTTTATTGGACATTAATTTACGTCACTTAGTATCTTCCATTGTCACTTCGTATTGCCGGCTAAGATAAGATTTCCTTTTGTCTTTATTCATATTTTCCTTTTGTTGATATATTTTTGGATACATTTGAAATTTTACACACGCACACATATCTGTTTGCATACACACATAACCACACACACACACACACATATATATATTTTATTTTTCGTTTATGCAATTTAGTTATAGATCAAATTAAATTCGTTGTTAAGAATGTTTGTTCTAAATTTAGAATCATTTTTGTTGATTCCCAATACATATTTAGATAGAAATAGTCCAATGTCTGGACACCTTCGGTACTTTTAGCCATTCTCAAAGACTTTTATTTATGTAATTTCTTTTTTGAATTTTGTTGTTTGCTTCTTTTTCAGATATCACGTTTTCACGTGATTTCGCGAGTTTTTATGTCGTATACACACACACGCGCGCACATACGCACACAGATATATATGTGTGTGTGTGTAAAAAGTGAATGAATATATATATATATATATATATATATATTATATGCGCGGTACTTATTAGAAAGCGCTCAATATCAGAGACAGAGCTAACATATCCCCCCTCCAACACACTTCCATAATAACACCATACACGCAATCTACATAAATCCAAGTTTGTCTGACGATCACAAAAGCGTGAAACCCAGGGTCACAATCTCACATCAACCCAAAATATGTATAATGTCATCCACAGACAGACTGTTTCGCTATATCACAGCTCTATCAGTGTGGCTAAACGTCCGGTTGCTTCTAGTTAGGATCGAAACCCGACTGAATTGGCGTCAGTCGGAGATTCTACCACTAAGCCGTCGACAGAGTGAGAGAGAGCGTCAGAGACAGAGTAATAAATATAAGTGACTATTCATTTATCTTTTTTTCGATAAGAACTGCCCGGAGATTACGTGTGGATATAATCTCCGTGAAACTCTTACTGGAGATTGAATGAATGAAGAGCTAATTTTACGGAGTAACGGTAAGATAAGTAAACATTTCATTATTCAGAGTAGAGGTAAAGTAATTAAACATTTTCTTTTTATTCATTTAACACCCCACCCCCAAGCAAGGCAATAAAGCCACTAAGAGATGAGGTGTTACTGAGTGGGAAAGAATATGCAGAAAAGGAAAAACTTTATTATGGAGAGAGAACAATAAAGGAACAGAAGATATTTTTTTTTTAAGATCAATGACCAGAAGAGAGTTCGACGCGCGGAATGTGCGAGAGAGGAAACTCTTAGCATAGAACTTACGTTTGCATCTAGCTAATTGGACTGTAAATTGATGAAACCTAGCTGTCGATCTTGTGCTGCGTTTAAATTCCTAAGCTCGAGCTACAAAAGCTGATCAGAACAATCACATTGAAAATATTTACAGAAAAGTGTGTTTGTGCAGCGTTACAGTTTTCGTACGCTTCCCTGGAGTAACGTCCATCAAAGACAGTAGCCGTAGGACAACTAATTGACAGTCGAGAAAATAGTGTCTGGGCGTGACAAAATGCAAAAACACGGATGACGCAATAATTTTCAAGGAAAAAACAAATTTTATAATATACCTTGAAAATAGATTCATATTACTGCACGCCACTGCAAATAACCTAATCTGAGAAAAAAATATAGAAATCGATTACACCCGGTCACTCCAGTGGATCTAAAACTGACCGTTATGTGAAATCAAGGAAAGTAAAGCGTTTGTTTCAATTCATTTGCGCAAGGGTGTATGTTACGGTGGTGGGAAAGTGAGATGCCAGGTCAGAACTGATAAAATAACAGATTCCTCTTTGGAATTTATGGAGAATCTCTAAATACGCATCAGAAGAACTAGACCAATCTAGAAGCAATATTCAATGCATGGTAGACTCATAAACATACAAGACAGATTCTGGTGAGAAAATCTGTCTCTCACGACACAATGAAACAAAACTTTACTTGAGGCAAACCTAGCAATATATTCTTTCCACTTCGGAAAACGTTTCCCCGATAAAGGGCAATGAGGCACGCTTGTAGGTTAGCATTAGCCGAGGGAAGGTAAAAAAATATTAATGCTCTGTTAATTGATATTGAACAATATAATTACAAAGTCTGCTTACTTTAAAAACAATACTTTCCAAAAGTATTGTTGACAATATTATTTTGTGGGGCGCAAAATAATCTTTTTTATTGTTATATATATATATATATATATATATATATATAGTCGACTCTCCTGTCGACGTATGAGGGTCAAGCAGATCAGTTTCCAGGAAACCGACAGCCCGACAACGGCACATGAGCTTTGATTATAGTGGTGAAGGCTTCGTGCAGGACCATCCACACATTTTGAAGGGCCGAATTCAGAGACCTGGTGCACTAAGTGCCACAAGCTCCCCAAACGACCCTCCGCAGGTTTTGAATTCAGAGTTGTCCTTCTCCTAGACCAGTAGCTATCCAAGGCAATAGAACCCAGTCTGTCCTGCTATTTTGCTATTTACCCATAGCTGGAGGGAGAAGAGGATTCACACCTTTCCCAAGGGTATTAGCACGTAAGTGAATGTAATGGAATCGACTGGAATATATATATATATATATATATATATATATATATATATATATGTGTGTGTGTGTGTGTGTGTGTGTGTGTGTGTGTGTGTGTGTGTATTTAGGCAGCAATCCTTCTTTCATGCACATTCCATTGAATACGATAGACAAGGTGCTTTTATTTAGTTTTTTATATAATTTCTCATGCGATCTAATTTTTTTCTTTTCTTTTCGGATGATAAATTATATAAAAACTATTCGAATGTTCTTTTTATCCAAGCGCTTTCGGCTATACATTTAGCCATTTTCAACATTTTGACAAAATATCTTGACCGTGTTTTGAAAAATGAAAACATTATATAAATACATGCATGCAACAAACTATTTCTTATTTAACAGTTAAAATATTTCATCCTTGGAAAATGGCTAAATGTATAGCCGAAAGCACTCGGATACAAAAGAACATCTGAACAATTTTTATATAATTTAACATCCGAAAAGAAAAATAAATAATTAGATCGCATGAGAAATTGCATAAAAAAATAAATAAAAAGCACCTTGTCTGTCGTATTCATATATATATATATATATATATATATATATATATATATATATATATATATATATATATATATATTTAGAATGAGAGTCAGTATATACCGTGTGTAATATTATCCAAATCGTGTAACAGCATAGGATAATTATATATTCTACAAAATGTTTAATATCTATAGTATAGTATAGTTTAGTATAGTATAGGTGGCCATCATATTCGAGGATACTCGTCAACTAGGGAGGCTAGTCAATCCCTATTGCAGACTCTTGCTCAGGCGCATTTGTGTTTATTCAACACCCACTGAGCCCACCTATGGTTTATAATACAACTATACAGACCTTAGTTACAGTTTCTGGGAAAGAGCGTGTTATCTAGCGTGATCAACAATCGGAACAAGGCCTAGCATGCTCATCCCCTCGACGGCCAAAGTGTTTCGTCTACTTAATTTCAACTCGTGGTGTGGTTTTCAGGCACGTTCCAAAGGTGCCGCAGGCTGGGATCGACCCTCTCCAGTCCGATAACAGTCCTTCCTGAATGAGCATGGTGAGATTCGAACACGGGTCTCCTGGCCAGAGTGCGGACGTTCTAATCCCTCGGCCACGTGCCCAAAGTTTGATAGCTAAAAAAACCACTAAACTAATTGAGTTTCTTTTTTCCAGGTTTTCAGATAAGACGTTGATCCATCTTAACACAATTTGCCGTAAGAATCACTGAAAAACCCTTTGAGTTATTCAGCTAGAAAGAGAACAGGTTAAAATTGTTTTGTGTCAGCCCCATTATATCTTCTCAACTGAGCAATGGTGGGAGGAAAAAGATCATCCTGGCCTTCAGTACCAACATTCATACTCTAAATTCCATCTTCAAATTACATTGAAGAACCATCAAGACAACGGTGAATAAGTTTAAAAAAGAGGGAACAGTACAAAGAGAAACTGAATCACGAGGTCAAAACTGCAGAAAAGATCATTTCAACTTAAAGTTAAATGCATTCTTATTGTTCAATTTAGAGTCCAATAGTTTTATAAAAACCTCGGAGAATTCCAGTAAGATATCTTTAATCATTTTCTAAGATAGAACGGTTCATATCTTAATGTAAGAATTGGACAATTTCGCTGCTACAGCATTTTGACAATTTTACTGTTACACCCGTGACATGTCACATAAAAACCTGTATAACATATTTGCATAACATTTCGTATATATGTACGCGGGGTGAATAAAAACAAAATTCAGATCTAAATATATTTGTAAAGACAATATAAATGAAGTAAAGCTATAGAAAACCCTTTTTGCCAACGCGTTTCGTTCCTTGAGGAAATTTACCAAGACAAGAGTAGAAGTTTTATTTAGCAACGTGGATTTATACACCTATGTAACACGAAGAAAAATGAAATAATTCGTACTGACGTGGGGGTGTTTCCCCTACCCAGGCCGCTATCCTTGGTCCTATGCTGTTATTAACTTTTATTAATGGCCATACTGATGACATCAGCATTCAACTTGTTATCTACGCTAGCGACACTGCCTCAATAGTCAGTCCGATAATGTCATAATCTTAGCCGATGTCCAAAACGACTATATAAGTTCTTCGTTAACTTCTTAATGGTAACATCCCCAAAACTAAGCTTCTCTCCATTAATCATCTGAAAGACCCCCTCTCCGCCTTTCATCAGTGTGGCTGATGCTAACCTCCACGAAAGTGACTCGGCTGACATGAAGTAGAAAGACTATATTGAATCCATTGCTAGGTCAGCTGCTAAGAAAGTTGGTTCACTGTGCCGGGCGAGACAATTTTTCTCCCTAGAACTTATCTTGCATATCTATAATTCTATCATTTGTCCATGCTTAGAATATTAATGCCACCTATGGTTTTAATAAATTTGATAAATGGAAAAAGTTTTCATTGAAAATAGATTTGATTACGCGTTTCGCCTTACGATGCTTCATCAGATCCAAAAACGAAAGCTTATTTAAGCATATATACAAATACACATACACACATTTCTTTCTTTGGGTTTTGGATCTGATGACGCCTAGAAAGGCGAAACACGTAATCAAATCTAGTTTCAATGAAACGTTTTCTATTTGTCACACACACACACACATAGTGTTGAAACTTGACTAATGCATGGAATAATAATGCAACACAAAATGTACTTAGAACAAAATGTATTGAAACAAGAAAGTGTACACAATATTTACATATAGTATTTTGTATATTCCTGGCAAGACCGTTCCTGGAGAATGTGTTGACTGAGTCGCAGTCGGGCAGAGTCTCTGGTTGAATCTCTTGATTCCTTCCACTCTTACGGGTACCAACCATATTTATATGGTCGGTACTCCACTATGCAAATTAGGTGGATCCTACCACAACAGATAGATAGATAGATAGATAGATAGATAGATAGATAGATAGATAGATAGATAGATAGATATAATATTGTAAAATGAATGTTAATAAAATAATGATCGGTGTAATACAAAAAAGCTATGAATTATATATAAATAAATATACATTGGTTTCCTCATCGGCAACACAACTCAGAATTGCATGCACAACGCAATCTTCAGGTGCTGAATTGCGCCGTCACCTACTGGGTAGGAACCGAATGTAATATATATTTATATATATATATATATATATATATATATATATATATATATATATATATATATATATATATATATATATTCATTTTCTTAAGTATGTAAAATTGTTTCAATTACACAGAGTGCAGCAGAAATACTTGCCACATATATCTCCTGAAAATTCCCAACATAATGGTAAGACATAATTGTCAATGGTATCTACATCGAGCTAATATCTTAGCATTATTTGGGAAGTATTTCCGGGAGGTATGTGGGATGTATTCAGATGCATTCTTGTATTATTTCACATGACTTTTGTCTTAAATGACCATTAACAACTATTAATATAAAAATACTCTAAAGTGTATGCACGTGTTCGTTTACATATATATATATATATATATATATATATATATATATATATATATATATATATATATATATATGCATATATATACACACACACACACACACACACACACACACATATATATATATATATATATATATATATATATATATATATATATATATATATATATATTATATGCGTTTGGGAGAAAGAATAACGTCTATTTAGACAGTATTCATCCAAATAAGTTTAATTAAAGGGAAGCGAAAGGATTTGCCTGTTTCTTTTTTTAGTTTATTTTTCGAATGAAGTGCTAGGCATCGTGATCGAATTTTTGGATAAATTCTCCAGAACTTGAGTCACTTTATCTACAATTTCAATCACAATACTCAGCACTCTAAAAAATTGAAAATGTGTTAAAATACTGTAAACAAATTAAACTGATAGGCCTTGTCGATTCTCTTTAATCAAATATTTTGTATATATATATATATATATATATATATAGTGTGTGTGTGTGTGTGTGTGTGTGTGTGTGTGTGTGTGTGTGTGTGTTTATATAGACAGACGATGAAAGAAATTTAAGAGACAAAAAATACAATAATAATATTCATAAGAATAATCATAATAAAAATAATGATATTTATTGTATATTTTTGGGTCTTTAAACACAACGAGGAAAAGATGTCCGGATAAGCGTGTGTCTTTTCTCAA
>CAHIKZ030000765.1:1075000-1117500 GCA_903632075.3 Acanthosepion pharaonis
ATTAAATTTACCTTGATAAACTCCATCAGAAGAACGAAACGAGTTGGTCAATGAAAGTTTTCTTTTTTTCTTTAAACTCATATATATATATATATATATATATATATATATATATATATATATCAAGAATTAGTGGATTTATGTTTAATCCGATATTTGTATTATTTCAATTATTTCATTTTAGTAGATAAGCGTTTTTGAAATGAACTTCACGTTTTTATTTTAAGGAGTGTGCATTACATCTTTCGGCCAGCGTACTCGAGAAAACTTAATAAAGAAAATTTTAATAGAGAGAATACTCTGCCGTTTTCTCGATATATATATACATATATATATATATATATATATATATATATATATATATTATAATTAATTTAAAAAATTTCCCAAAACATTTTTCCTTTCAAATTTTCTTAATTAATTGTATTGCTCTTTATAATTTGTTATTATACTCATTTTTAAGATCTCCTCAGGATTATCCACGTAACTAAAGATTTTTATATATATATATATATATATATATATATATATATATATATATATATATATATATATATTTAAAAGGGCTCTGTGAAATAAATTATTATAATGGAATCTTAAAGTGGTCTGTTTTTCTTTAAATATATATATATATATATATATATATATATATATATATATTAAATATATTTGATTTAGCGTGTGCTGTTTATTTTGTATCTATTATTCTTCAAAATAAACATCACACACGGAGGTTTAAGTCTTTCCTAGTTTTGGGTGCTGTATTTTCCACTAATATTTGTTGTATGTTGATAGTTGTCTGTGTATTGAGTTCTCACATGTGACACGATAAAGTATGGTGCGCATACACACACACACACACACACACACACACACACACACACACACACAGGTAGGTAGATAGATAGATAGATAGATAGATAGATAGATAGATAGATAGATAGATAGATAGATATCATGTTGTTTTTTATTCAGATGTCCAGTACTTAAGTGTGTGCATATGCATTTATATGCATGTATATGTATCTCTGTCTATAATTTATACTATCTATCTATCTATCTATCTATCTATCTATCTATCTCTATCTCTCTCTGTATATATATATATATATATATATATATATATATATATATATATGCACTCACACACATACATTTATATATAAAATTTATAATAATATATATATAACTTATAATAATGTATATAAGTAGGAAGAATTCATTGAATTCATATTAAATTCAACCGACAATGCCTTTTTAATTATTTTTCCATTTGTAAAATAATTTGTTCCATATCTCCACAAAATTTATGTTAAATGAAACAAAGTTGAACTGTTTCTCCACGAATTGTATGACACATTATTCTTAAATTATCAAAAATATCATAACAAATGAAACTGACTATTATTCTAGATTTTATTTAATATATCTTAATATATATAGAGTTCAAAAGTTCAATGCAACCCCTGGTCATTTTTTAAAATTCGCCCAAAATGTAGATGTATTGTACTTTTAATAAGAGGAAATTATTGTACATTGTTAAAAAAAAAAAAAAATGGGGATATGATTTTTTTTTTTTAATAGGAATTTTATTATAACAAAATAAAAAAAAAAAAAGCATTTTATGATTAAATTTCGCTGTCGTCAAAATATCCTTCTTTAGCCTCGATTACTGCAGCACAATCTTTCGGCATTCATTGTAAAAGTTTCTCAAAGTATAAGTTTCATAATAGATTCCATTTTTTTTTTTTCAATGATTCTAAGACCTCTTTCTCATTTTATTTATTTATTTATTTTTTTCACTCTTCTGTCAAGTTCATCCTAGACTAATTCTAGGGATTTCTTCGAACTTATGACCCGTAGTGTATATATAAATGACTGATAAAGTAAAGATTTTAATTATCATCGGAAAGAGAGAATTTAAATTTCTAGGGCACATAATGAGAAAAGAGGGCTTGGAAAATACATACTCACAGGGCAGACTGAAGGCAAAGAGGGAAAACAGCTGATAACCTACCTAACGAGATTGTGTAAATGGTTGGAAGAACAGGGATTAGGAGAGATAGAAAAACGAAAAAAAGTTACTAAGAGCTAGAAAGAGAGGAAATTGGGGAGAGCTATGATCGTCTACGCCCCGAAAGGAAACGGGAGATTAAAGAAGAAAAATACGAAGAGATTGTTCCCGAGCAAGAAAAACATGGATACAAAACTTTCCAGAATTAGTGTGTCAGTCATTTTAATGATAAATATACCTGATACCTCATACTATATTTGATACCTCAAATGCAGACACACACACACACACACACATATATATATATATATATATATATATATATATATATATATATATATATATATATATATATATATATATATTTCATTGAAAACGGCCGACAAGGAAGATTTAATTTATTTTCAGTTTTTCATGGTTTTTTTCAGGACTTTAACCCTGAAAACGGGGAAAATTTGAAATTGCTGGAAAAAACTTAGTAAGATATTAATTAAACCTTTCTTGGCTGAAGTTTTTAATGAAAGATTCACAAATGAAAGGTTGATACTCAAATACACATCAATATATATATATATATATATATATATATATATATATATATATATATATATATATATATATATATATATATTGATGCACATAGACGAAGATGAAATACACACCGTTATATATAAATATATATATATACAGACACACATACATACATATATATATATATGTTTTTATATATATATATATATATATAATGATGCACATACAAGAAGATGAAATGCATGCCGTTATATATATATATATATATATATACATATTTATGTGTGTGGGTGGGGTGTACATTTTAGTTCTTTGTGTTTCTCAGTTATGCAGTGATGTAAGATTCTGACATGCAGTTATGTAAGGCCGGAAATACACGCCGATATATATATATATATATATATATATATATATATATATATATCAGTTTGGTTACGAATGTCTGTACATTTTAGTTTTTCGTAGAACTCAGATAACGCAGCTATATATTGTTAAACAATAACAATAAAAGAAAATTTTACGACATTGAAATATTTTCAGCTGATGACAAAATTACCCAGGTGGAAAGGACGAATGGCAAAAGAAGAAATAATATATGTATACATTTTGACTCACCGTTTGTAATCGGCGTTCGGTCCTGACGGCGTGTAAAACCATCGCGTTTCCAACGAAGGTGAGCAGACAGAGAATGGAAAGAACAACTCCAAGTGGGATATCTCTCCATAAATCGTACTCCAAGACATAAAAAGTTTCGCCAGTAACATTGGCACCGCCGAAATTAGCGAGTCGCAACTCGTATCCAAGGTTGAATGGATCCACATATGGGAATGGGTACTCCGATGTCGTTTCGTTTGGGAACGTGTCTGTGTCACTCGAGTTGACGAAAGCCATGTCCTCAACGAGAGGGCTCGATTCTCGGTACACAAACGGGTTATAAGAGATGTAAGGTCCGAAAATATTTGCAGACGCTTCGCCGGCGACAGAATTGATGGTCCCGCCAGCGTCCAGATCAGTGTCGCCGTCGTTGGCGGGCTCGGACACCGCGGCCGAACCCGTGCTGTTTGGCGAACCCACCTGCGGATTGCCGACCCCATAGTCGCTCCGATTGCTCTCGGCCCGAAACGATAATATTCCCGTAATGCTGGACGTCGTTTTGGCTTATCGATCCTTTTTCTCACTCCGTCCGATGGTCCCCGAGGAAGGACGGTAGAAATTTGAAGGTGGGTATTGGTTGCGTGACGGATTGTCCTTTGTCCGGTTCGGAAGAAGGTAAAAAGAAGTATAAAAATCCAAAATCGATCAGGAAGACAAAATGAAAGAATACATACACTTGAAACAGCTTAATAATAATAATAATAATAATAATAATAATAATAATAATAATAATAGACCTAAGGTCGTATTAATTCCTTATCTTTAAAATCCATCTCTTGATACAAGAGCTCAAATAATTTCGAAGTTACGTTTTAAATTTCGAGGCTGATAAGAAAATAATACTTTTTTCTTTCTTCAAACGCCTATTTATTTTCTTTTTCCTTTTGTCTGTTTCCCGTTTTGCTATGAAAAAAAGCGGCCACCAAAAATGTGAAGAAACCACAATTAGAAAAAATGCTGACAATATTTGATAGAAAAAATGATATTGATGTTTACCGTATACAAATAGTATCGACAAAGAGAATTAAAAAACAAAACAAATTCAGTTATCTCTTTTACAACTTTAGTCCTTTCTTTCTTTCTTTCTTTCTTTCTTTATCTTTGTTTGCTTGCTTCCTTTGTTTCTTTCTTTCTTTCTTTCTTTCTTTATTTATTTATTTTTTTCTTTCTTTCTTTTTTATTCTTTTTTGTAATTTTTTCGTGATATTACCGGGAATATATCGGAGCGTGGGGTGAGCGTCCCGGATCCACGCGTCTGTCTTTCACAAAGATGTAGAAATTAAATAAAATAATATCAACCGTGTGTAAGTTTTAACTTCATTGAAAAAAAAAAATTAGAAACGAAACTGCTACATCCAAATCGTGGTCGGAAAACTGTGTCAAACTTGTTAACGTTTTATTTTTTTATTTTTTTAAGCTGTCGTCTCGGGTTCAATTCTAACAAGGTACTGACAGGACATTGAGGCTACTCGTAAAATCCCAAGCAACGTAGAGGTTAAATATTATTTTTCTATATAAATATAATATACAAAATATATATTGAATATATATATATATATATATTGATAAGATCGGAATGTGTTTGAGGTTTTTTTTTTTTTTTTTTTTTAATTACTTCAGTTATCCAAGATATTTGTAAATAAATGTTCATCTATTCTTTAAGTAGTTGGAACAGTTTAGCTTGTGTTTATGAATGTTTCCTTCTTTCGGTATTTTTTCTTCCTTTTTTTAATTAATAGATAGATAGATAGATAGATAGATAGATAGATAGATAGATTTATCCACTACAGCAACGACACAAAGATTTCTAAGGAAGTGCAGCAGGCACAGCTGCTGATACTGCTGTTGTTCCAACCCTGGAAGTTACAAACGTGATTGCAGTCGTCGCCGCAGTGACTCGCACCGGCCTACCTTGTTTTGGTAACAACAGTCGCGGAGTTTTCCGTGCTAGCCTCGTGGTTAGAAAACTGAGGTCATGGTCGCTAGGTATGCGGTTCAATGCCAATAAGGTCAATGAATAAAACTGCCTAACCATGACCATTTCGACTCTGCGTATCGTCTGGAAGTTGATTTAATAAAACCTTGCAAATCCAACGGCTTCGAATGCGTTTAATAATTAAAGACACTGATTTTGCTGATTGGAATTTCTTGACGATGGTGGTGGTGGTGATCGCCGTCGTCGTCGTTATGGTACTGGAGGTGAAATGATAGATTGATTTATATTCATTAACTACTTGTGGGTTATTTAAGCCGGAACATATTGAATAGAAATAATAATTGTTTTACTATTTACATTGCTCGGACTATCATCCTCATCTTTGTTGCCATATTTATCACAACTTTTCAGCCGTTGTACACTCCGGCCTTCTTCTGGCGGTTGGAATGTCGAACTGAAATATATACAGATACCAATAATTGTTTTGGGGTTGTGTGTGTGCGTGTGTGTTTGTGTGTGTGTGTGTGTGCGTGCGCGGGCGCGCGTTTGAATGAATCCTGTATTAAAATTTTTGTGAACACAACAATCATTTTTTCCAGTTACATGTCCTACTATTTAACCCATAACTGGGAGAGGTGGATTCATACCATTCCCAGGCATGTTTGCACGTAAGTGAACTTGACCGTAATTCGAACTCGATTCTTCGATTTCTCACTTCCAACCGCTATCCATTAATAAGAGAAGTCAGGGTAGAGTAATGGACAGCGGCTCGGACTGAGGAACCGGAGAGCCGTATTCGAATTCGAGTCGAGTTCACTTACGCATTCACTTACGCGCTTATACCTTTGGTGTGAATACATCACTTCTCCCACCAGATATGAGTAAATAGCAGGACAGACTGGGTCTTGTAGCCTTGGTTGGCAGCTAGTCTAGGAGAACGAAAAATTATATCAGCTTGAATGGAGAGGGTTGGAATCTTCCAGGTTGTCTTGCTCAGGAAAAAGACCCTGTTGAGATGATCCTGGTGGGTTAGGGAACACGTGAAAATCAGTTATTAATGGTGATGAATGAAGTATCAAAAATATCAGAACTTGAAAAAGATTTGAAAGAAGAAGGAATGAAATATAATCGATAAAAGAAAAAAGAAACTTAAAAAATAATTTAGTAGACGGCAGAAGGGTTTGTGGGTTTCGTTTTCTTTGTAACGTCTTTTATTTTTTTTAATCTTTGAGTGGGACAAACGGCGCAATCTACATAAGAATTTGTGCCATTGTACATTTCTTCTTTTTTTTTTTTTTTTTTCGGGCGGAACATCCTGACGATTTGGCTAGTCTGCTAAAGTTTACACCGATTCACCATCTCCAGACCAGGAAATAGAGCCTCGTCTTTTTTTTTCCTTCTCCCATAGCTAGTGGTGTCGCTAGATAGATTAATACCTTTTCTCAAAGTGAAAAGTGAGAATAACGGATTCGTCCTGAATTCGAACTCGACACGCTGATTTCACTTCCTGAGCCTCTAACGCTTACACTATAAAGACACCTACACCTACCGCAAGGAAAGTTGGTTCTCTGTGTCGCGCCAGAAGGTTTTTCTCGCCTGGGTCCATCCTTCATATCTACAAATCAAACATTCGTACTTGGATTGAATACTGTTGCCATACAAAACTAACCTGGCCGTGCGTCTTGAAATGAACCTCCAATCGGTTGTTAACTGGGGCAAGAATTGGCTGGTCAACTTTAACGCCACAAAAACTAAATTACTCTCCATTAACCACCATAGAGATCCTTCCCTGCCCACCATTAAAATGTCTGATAGTCAACTTCCTGAGAGCAACTCCCTGCGTCTGCTCGGTCTCACGCTGACTGCTGACCTGAGATTGAACAAATACATTGAGTCAATTGCTTCTTCCACCGCGAGGAAAGTTGGCTCTCTGTGCCGCGCCAGGAAATTTTTCTCCCCTGAATTGATACTTCAAATATACAAAACAACCATTCGCCCTTGCATGGAGTATTGCTGCCATATATGGGCTGGAGCACCTTCTGCTTACCTCGGAGTTCTTGACAAGATCCAGAGAAGGATATGTAATCTAATTGGCCCTGATCTAGCGTCTTGCTTGCAGTCACTCTCTCACAGACGAGCCGTCGCCTCTCTCTGTCTTTTCTACAAATACTTCCATGGTAACTGCTCTGATGAGCTGCTCTCTCTGGTTCCCAGATTCCATGAATTCAAGCGCCCTACGAGGCTGGCATCCCGCTCTCACCCTTACACCGTAGAAACCTTCAAATGTAGCCGTCTCTTCTAGTCCAATAGCTTCATACCTCGCACCTCTCGCCAGTGGAACACCCTCCCCAATTACTGTTTCCCTGAAAGCTATAATCTCCAACTATTCAAATGTAATGTCAATCGACATCTCCAATTACCTTGATCTACCCACTATCCTTCTCCTCTTCCTTTCTCCTATCACTCTTATCTGCTCTCGCTCCAAATCTTCCGCAACCCCCTGCATCCTAGTGGCTTCACGCCTTGCTTAAAATGCTTAAAAAAAAAAAAAAAAAATATATGGTCAGGTGCCCCCACTGTTCACCCCGAAGTTCCCGACAAAATCCAAAGACGGATATGCAATGTGATAGGTCCTGACCTGGTATCTCGACTCCAGTCGTGATGTGGCTTCCTTCTGTCTTTTCTACAAATATTTCCATGGCAACTGCTCTGACGAGCTATATTCACTGGTGTCCCAACTGAATGAATTTAAGCGCGCTACTACGTTGACATCTTGGTTCCACCCTTTTAGTGTAGAAACAGTTAAATATAGCCGCCACTTCTACTCCAACAGCTTCGCCTCTCGCACTTCCCAACAGTGGAACTCCCTTCCCGTTACTTGCTTCCTTGATAACGATAATCTTCAAAACATTAAATGTAATGTCAATCGACATCTTCTAATGCATTGATCTTGATCCCCGTTCTTCTATTTATCCTTTCCTTAAACATCTTTCTTTACTTATATTTTTACTCTCTGTAACGCCTTGCGTCTTAGTGGCACTCTCGCTTTGCTTGAGGTGAAATGCTTTAAAAAAATCCACTATTTCGACTTTAAGAAATCTGAATTTTAATGAATAAAAGTTTAAATGTTTGCGATTTTCTTACGAGTCTTCAATTTATTGTTATTTTTTTTAGAACCTAGAATTCATATTTAAAAGCACGTTCCGAACTTTTACTGTTTATTGTTTGTTATTTCAGTGAGTTTTTCTCAATTCGCCTATAATATTTGAATCAGTAAACAGCGACAAAAATCGGATGGAGGCCTTTGTATATTTAAACCGTGATATACTTACACACTCTTATATTTACAGCCATGGATAAGCGCGAACCGCCCGAGAGAGATTGTGGTGGGGGTGTCGGCGCGTGGATGTGTGTTCCTATGCGTCTGAGCGCCAGTGTATGTGTCTACGTTAGTGTATTTAAGTATGTGTATGGGAGTGTACGTCTATCTGTATGTGTGTGTGCGCGTACGCGCGCAGTTCCGCAAAGTGCACCCCACGTGGTTATTTAGCTGCCGCCATCAAACTTGTGTATGGGTGCAGGATTGCTCAGGTTGTGAATGCCTAATGGGCGAATCGAAAAAAGAAGATCAAGAAAGTTACAGGGTCGCTGATGAAGGGCCCCATCCATCGATTTTCAGGAGTTGGCGGCGAAATTGAAATAAATTGGTGTGATGCGGCCAAGATTTTTAAATATATATATATATATATATATATATATATATATATATATATATATATATATATATTAAAAAATACACAGGAAGAAGATAGAGGTGTGTTGGTATAGTTATTATAAAACAGGGCAATACGAATAAGCCAAATGTGTAAGAATATTTTTAAGAAAGTGTGTGGAGAGATCAGAGAAAAAGAGGGGAGGTATATCTGAAGTGAAGAGACCCGTTACCAAATGTTGATCGGGAAGAGGAAGGTAAAAGAAACAAAAAAAAAAAACTTTTATTATAGTTTTTTTATGAATCAAAACAATTTTTCTTCATTTTTCTATAACAACAACAACAACAACAAAACAGCAACAATAACAACAACAAATAAATTGGTTCGATGAGGACATGATTTACATATATATATATATATATATATATATATATATATATATATATCAAGTATTTGTTGCAGTTCAATTTATATTACATGAATCATTCATACATAAAACATTAACTTATTAACTTCTGTATCTGTTTTATGTATGAATGATTCAATATATATATATATATATATATATATATATATATATATATATATATGTATGTATGTATGTATATATATACATTAAAAATAAAGAAGAAGATGGAGATGTGTTGATAGAGTTATTATAAAACAAGTTAATACGAATAAGCAAAATATGTAAAAACATTTTTAAAAATGTGGTGTTGAGAGGAAAGAAAAAAAAGAGAGGGGAATATCTGAAGTGGGAAGATCTGATACCAACTGTCGATCGAGAAGAGGAAGATAAAAGAAACAAAAAAATCTATTATTATAGTTTTATTATAAATCAAAAGAATGTTTCTTCATTTTCTATAACAATAATAACAACAACAAAAGAACAACAACAACAACAGCAATAATAATAATGATGGTAATAGTAATGACTACAACAGCAAATAAAGAGAAGAAAAAACTGACGCTGGAAGCGACAACAGACTCAGAAATGTAAATAAATGAATAAAAACGAGATATGGAATTAACATAAAGGAAACAAACGAGCAAAAAGCGACAAGGGAAGTTTATCGGAGAATTTATGATGATTTTAGTAATAGTTCTACACAACGGCCTCACGCATGCCGATACTACTGCTGCCTACCTCGGCTGCAGGTAGCCGGGCTAAAAAGCAAACGAACACGAGAATTTACTACGACGACGAGTATAACGAAACTGAATGTGAAAGCGAAAGTGAAAGTAGACACTTTCGTCGGTAAGAAATCTGGGAAAAGAGAACGTGGATTCGTGAGCGGTGGAAGGGGGAGACACGTCTAGTTATATACGATAATGCATTGCGGTTTGAAAGACAGGGATTGGGAACGGTACATGGGAAACCACTGATGTGGTATTGGAGGTTAGAATCGACAAAGGGTGGAAAGCTGCGGTGGCATATTTAGAGCAGTGTGTGATTCGGGTAGATGACAGAAGGTAAGGTTTCGTTCGTGGCGTCGATAAGAAACCAAAAAAAAAAAAAGAATGTATGAAGTTATTGTTATGAAAGAGTTGATGACTCGGGCGGAATAAGATTAGATTTCGAACGATGTTACAAAGAAAGAAAGAAAGAAAGAAAGAATGGCTGAGTGGTAAAGAGAGAGAAAAGCAGAAAAGATACAACGGATAGCATGTAAATAAAGATATATTTTTATAGCCATAAGAAACTAAGTAAGACAAAGACATGCGATGTAAAAAAAAGCAACAAAAGGTCAAATAGTGAAAAAGGAGATGTTGATAAATGCGAAGAGTGAGGAGAAAGACAAGAGTGTTTTAAATTACACTACGGGGGTATCGTGTATTTTGCAAGGGCACGCATTACGTTTTTAGAAGAAGATCGCTTCCTATCAATTTCCCAGCAAAGTTCACGCAAGCTTTAAAAACTCATTGCTGCGAAGTTTGGTGTCGATCAACAAAGGTTGATTCATTCTTTTGATGAATCAGTGGTAAACTTGGAATTGGCGTACTTAAATAGAAATCATCCCATTTTATGATGATACCTCACTCTAATATTTACTGATACAACAATATGTATTACGAGAAACCGTTGCCTCAATGTTTAAATGAAACAAGGATATAAGATTTTTGATGCCACGTTCCCTCAAGATGTGGGCGATCATGACTCCCCAGCCGTTCCATTTCTTAATTATCTCTGAATAGCTATGACTTGTTGGGAAAGATATTGGGGTAGTTCCTCTTTGCTTTCTCTATGGTTTGAATTTATACAAAGCCCTCTTAAACTGGTTTCGTTTGCGTGGTAACCAGTCTTAGAGAAGACTTAATTAATTAAGACTTAGAGAAGACAGTCTTAGAGAGACTGTTTTCAACTGGTGACGACTGATGCAAAAATCTATTAATCTTGGACAATTTTAATCAATAAACCCCCGCATTAACTTTTATAAAATTTAATATTATTTTAGATTCGTGATCTAGAGTACTTAATAAAAAAATGAAAAAAATGATTCTTTCTAGCCGAAGTACCTTTTATAAAACTACACTCGATCGACTATTGAAAATCGAAGTTGATTTCTTTGATAAAATTTATTCCTTCTTTCAAATTCTAAAATGTTTACCTGGATAGCTAATTCTTGTAACTTGGCCAACTTTCTTTTTTTTTCTTATTTCCACAGCTACTGGAGAAAATAGCTTTGAAAAAATATATATGATATTTCTGTTCAAATTGAACCCAAAAAAGACTTAAATGTATAAAACAGTTATATAAATAAGGCAAAGTGGGTATCCATATATCTAGCATAAAATCTAGGCCTGTTTTTTGGACTTATGTGGAAAACCTTCATTTCCAAAATACAATGAAACAAGTTTCGCCATCCTGGTATGATAAAAGACCATTTTTTAAGTGCTCGTTTTGGACAACAAGACATTCATCTCGCACATCCCCAGCTTCGAGCCCCGCGCACTCAGGACCAATGAGGGGTGTGCACTAGTGCTATTTTGTGTTCAATGAGGAACTCTGCCAGAGGACTGTCCCGCCTCGCATCCTCTGCATCACCATCGTATCCGCTGGTTCCGTCACGTCCTGCGACGACCTGATGACCACACTACCAGTCATTAACCAGCTCGACCCGCAGTCTACAGACTGGAGACGACCTCGGTTGGAAGCACGTAGGATTAAGCTGGTGCTGGTGGGGGTTCTGCCAAGACCATAGAAACTGGAGGGACAAGATGGCAATCATAGGCTCAAAGCTGCGACTTGAGGGCAAACAGTTGTTTTTCATTGTTCGAAAACTTTCATTTTACTTTGCCATCTCTTTCATATTACATAGCTCATCAATCATTACCGTCTCAACAGTACCCCTCTATATACAGTGTCTCTTGAGCTATGTAAGTTTACGGCAATATCATGTTGAGTCATCTGTTCTCACACGGTCATCAAAATTAAGCAACGTCGAGCTTGGCCAGTACCTAGATGGGTGACTACTTGGGAATATCAGGCTCTGTAAGCTTGGATGTGCAGGTGATATAATGGATAACGGCTCGGAATTTTTAATCGGAGGCCGAGTTCCAATTCCAGTTGGGTTCGTTATATTCACTTTCGCACAAATTTCCCTTGGGAAAGGTATGAACCCACCACTTCTCTCTCCAGCTATGGGTTAATTACTAAGACTTGTAAAGTTAAAAAACATTATTATCTCCAAAAAGATTCTTACAATCTAAAAAATATTCCCTTGCTTTACATAACCTGCAAAAATTTTGAGAAAACGAATCAATCGATCATATATTCACTTACGCACAAAAACTCTTGGGGACAGTATGAATGCATTTCTTCTCGCTCCCCAGTTATGGGTTAATTAGTGGAAGATATATCAGCAAAAATCATTATTATCTCCAAAAAGTTCTTATAATTTAAAAATATTTTCTGACTTTAAACAACCTGCAAAAGGTTGATAAGCCGTAAAAAAGCAATTAACCAATCGAGCCATGTATTGTTGAACTTTAGTATAGACAGAAAGATAATAAGTAAAGCGATATTCAATCCTATAATAAGATATTATATAACCAGCAAACAAAACATTGTCACAAAACGGTAATTACAGAGTTGGCTGAAGCCATTACAGACATCAGTCGGTTTCAAATGAACAATGGACGTTCTTGTCACATTTGATCTGACCTGTCTGCATTTAGCGACGGTGAAACATATCGGGTGTAACAGCAAAATTGTCCATCCCACAAAATGTTTAATATCTGGAAAAAAAAAAAAAAAAAAAAAAAAACCGCTAAACTAATTGAGTTTCTTTTTTTTAAGGTTCTCAGATACGACGTTTAGCCATCTTGATACTACATTTTATAAGAATCACTGAAAAACTCTAAAACAAAAAAACAAAACAAAAAAAATTGCTAGACAGTCCAGTGTGCCTTGTCATTTAACCCAAGCTGGTCTCGACGAATACATGGATTCATGCGCTTTCCGAGTCAAAGTGCCAAAGTGAATGCAATGAACTCGACCGCAATTTCATCTCCGATCGCCGGTTTCTGTTTCCGAGACGCTAACGTAACAATGTGTGCGTATATATATATATATATATATATATATATATATATATATATATATGTGTGTGTGTGTGTGTGTGTGTGTTGTTTATAAGTGTTGCTGATTATGGGGATGGGGAATATACGCATTTCGCATCACTTCGATAATTCCTGTCCATTGTTTTTATTCAGGAGATTTAGCCAAATGAACGTAAATTGAGAAGTACCGGCTCGATTTAAATTATTCCCTTCCCGGCACCCCACCTTCTCCAACATCCAGCACACGCTTATTTGACACGGCTCGCTTATCAATTTTCAAATTCATTTTTCCCGTGGCTCAAACTATATTCTCCCGGTAATCTTTGACTTCCGGCGGAACGTTTATTTGAATCGACTTGCTTTTGCTATAAATTGAAAAGTATACACCGGCATGATTATTCCAAATTTTCCTGCTCCGTGACTGTCATATGAGGATCTCCCATGTGTCATAAAGATCAAGATTCGGAATCGTTGTTTTTACCAGAATTGAACTCTAAAAAGCCAATGCGGTGGACACAACTATTTCAACCACCAAGCAGTCATTCATCTTTTCTGTTTATTAAATGTAGATCAAGGAAAATGAAAAAGAAAAAAGCCAAAGATTACAAAAACACCAACCAACAAGGCATAGATTATTATTTTCGTGACGCGATTTTAGCCTGTGGTGCCTCTGTAAACGTGTGTGGTTGAAAGCTGTATAACGAAGCATTGTCTACGACACATTTACTTTCACGTTGGAACTTGAATTTTCACCCACACTCGCATATAAGTGCTATGCGTACAGCCAAAACCACAGTTCCACACAGGTACGTATTAGAAATTTATCGAATTTTGTGCGTTTGGGATAGGCTTTGTATCTAACTATATTACTTTTCTAGCACACCTACGGACGATAATGGGTATGTCCTCATTCACATAAATACAGTAGTAAATACCGTAATTTGGTAGACGGTGGGGGATTCGTCTCCAGCTGTGCTGGTCAAACTCTCTACCTCCGGGTAGAGAGGATCCTCCGTCGAGGATATATAGAATGGCAGAGTCTCGTCTCGGGAAATAGCTACCCGACCACGTATTATACGTGGTTTACGTGGAATTTTTGGCCGAGCCTACGGGCTCGGATGCTCAACATTAAATTCAGCCTTGTGCTATATCTGACAGCGTTGGGTAAGGGGTTAGTAGATATCCTACAGTCGGAGAATCGTCTCCAGCTGTGCTTGTCAAACTCTGTCTCTGGGTAGAGAGGATCCCTAGTCGAGGATATATCTAAGGGTAGAATCTCGTTTCGGGAAACAACTACCCGATCTCGTATTATACGTGGTGTACGGGAAATTTTTGGCCGAGCCTACGAGCTCGGATGCCCAACATTAAATTCGGCCTTGTGCCATATCTGACCGCGTGGGGCCGTTAGTAGATATCCTGCAGTCGGAGATTTGTCTCCAACTGTGTTTGTCAAACTCTCTGTCTCCGGGAAGAGAGGATCCCCAAACGAAGCTATTTCGAAGGGCAGAGTCTCGTTTCGTGAAACAGCTACCCGACTTCGTTTTATACGATGTCTACAGGGAATTTTTGGCCGAGCATACGGACTTGTATACTACACTTTAAATTCGGCCTTGTGCCACATCTGACCACGTGGAGCGGTTGGGAGATATCCTTCAGTTGGAGATTCATCGTGGAATTCTCTTGACTCCCTTCTAGCAGTTGACTACTTCTACGCACCGCTGGAGAATCTTATACGTGCTGTTCTTTTCCTAAGTATTATTGTTTATTACCATCCTTCGTTTACTTATTCTATTCAGTAACCTTCCCTAAGTTACAAAAATTACCTTGAGCATTGCAAGGGAAAATAAACCATTGTAATTTACAGGCAGTCGAAAGTATCGTCAATCGCGTGATTTGTTTTTTTTTCGGGGGGGGGGGTCTCCCAGCCTCCGCAAATACGAAGCCCTTCTACTAAAAAGTGCTTTCCGTTGAACACTCCCAACTATTTTATTTATAACTTTCAATGAGTAATTCTATTTTATGAACGCCATCACGACTGCAAATTATTCCTGATAATAAATGGCAAATTCTTTCCACTCATTTTGACCCGACTTGCAGAGTCTCCATTACGTTATTATTTATGTATGGTTACTGAACGTCATTGTTGCATAAAAGGATTAACACCAAATTTTGAGATAATCCTAATCCGGAGAGCCACTTTCGACTTTTTCAAAAACATCGACGTAAAAAGAAAACGTCAAGAAGAAGGACTTTTCCCACGTTCGACTTCTGCTCGCTATTCAGATTGCACACACACTAACGCACACACACACACACACAATTGCACGCTGTCGCACACATACACACATACCCCACACACACACACATATATATATATATATATATATATATATATATATAGAGAGAGAGAGAGAGAGGGGGGGTGAGATACACACACATGCACACAGGCCGAGAGTATCCATCCCAAAAATTACATACAGAGTAAAGCATAAACAATTTCTGTTTGAATTTCTGGAATGAATATCTACTCTCTTTGATTGAATAAAGTGTTAAGTTCAGAACTTCCTGTGAGTCACCTAGGTCGATATACAGCTGATGAAGGCCGGAGGGCACAATGACCGAAACGTCATGATAACAACAAAGATTAGGGCAATAGTCGGAATATAAATAGTGTAAATCAGGCTTAAATACTAGGAAATTTAATAATATACAACGATTTCCAGCAATCATCGGGGTCGTAAAGGCACTCTAGCCATAGCAACAGTGGTGTGTTGAAGGCAAAATAGAATCAATCCCACTTCAGGTTGGTTCAGAACTCATTGTTTTCCTTCTATTAGACTGTTTGCTACATCAAGGCAACAGAATCCAGATGAGTCCTGCTATTTAACCCATAGATGGGGTTCGGGCATATTCCTCTAAAGTATATTTGTGGATTAATCTACTGCGCAATATAGAACATATTAATACATTAGTTAATAGAATTCTTGAACTCCAAATAATCCTTTAGATTTCGATATTAAATAACCGATTGAGGTTAGTAGGGTACTAAGCAAAAACAACTGACCAACCTCTAAGTGCTGTGTTCAGTCATCACGTGGGCGAACATGACTTTCCACAACTTCCTATCCTCTTAGAAACATTTATCTTGTTACTTGAAAAATGCGGCACTGAAATCCGAAAGAGCATCGGATTAGCGAAAGAGGGTGGACGGACATTTAAGTCCCAGACAATTGCGTCCCAGACAAATGTGTACCTGAATAATAGCGTACCTCTGATAATTTTTTTGAAGTTACCATATTTTCTTTTCTTAAGACTTACTAGTTGCAAACCAACTTTTAATTATTCTAAACAAGCCAAAAGTTAGCATAAATTTTGAAAGAAAATAAATATTTTTTAAAGACTTGTTTAATATCGAAATTTGCACACCAATACCTTTAATTGCTCTAAACAAGGAGAAAGGTAGTTACCATAAAGAAAGAGAAAAATTTCTCTTTTAAAGCAACAGAAAAATAAGGCAGCAATTTCATTCCACTCTTGCAGTGCGTACCATAAACATCTAATAGATTCTGGATTTTATAGATTATATTTTTATCTGGAGCCCAAATCTAAGTTCCGAAAGTCAAACAATGGTGGAAAAATACTTATGGACGATGAAAATTACAGCTAACACTATCATAAGAAAAACGCCGATGAAACAAAAACATACTGGCGATGTGTAGATGTTGCAACACTGTTAATCTGTCATTGCATTTTAAACAAAAATAAACTTTTAATTTTTGATTACTACCTGTGTTCTTTTTCAAAATTTATTGTTATTGTCTTTAAAAAGCTTCAAAAATCATCAGAGGTACGCATTTAGTTAGTCCGAGAAGGTGCGATGGGGATTGATCGTAGTTCTTTTTTGGATCAGCTGCCACTTTGACCTAATCGAACCGATCAGCATTAAGACAGGAGTAAACGCCGAGTCTAAAATCGATGACATCATGAAGGTCGTTGATGACAATTAGGAAGAAACTTTTAAAGAAAAAAAATTTCATCTTGATGAAATCATTCACGGCGCTCTTCCGACACATTATCAAGATTCGATCGGAAGAATTCCAATGAAAAATGCAAAACGTCCTGTTTGAGTGTCATTTTGCAACTGTAACTTCCAAGAATTTCTTCAATAAAAGTTTTCTTATTCCCCGCACTGTTGTCGCCCCAAACCCCATTCATATCATTCTTGAACGCATTCTAAACTCTTAGTTTTTCTACCACGGTCATTTACCTCTCCAAACTTTTAGAAGCAGGCATCTGCTTCATTTGTGGTCTAACAAACGCAGCAGCAGCCATTTTCATGTCTGATCATCATCATCATACTTCGACCTCCCTATGATTAGTCGGGACTCCCTTGACAATCCCTTTCCACACTGTTCGGTCCTGTAATGCTGCCCACAGATCCTAAATGTCCAACCCTGAATCCAGGGCTATGGCGTCTGTGAAAGTCAATTTTCGTGAG
This sequence comes from Acanthosepion pharaonis, assembly GCA_903632075.3. NCBI lineage: Eukaryota > Metazoa > Mollusca > Cephalopoda > Sepiida > Sepiidae > Acanthosepion > Acanthosepion pharaonis. The sequence goes on from CAHIKZ030000765.1 coordinate 1,092,910, forward strand.
AAAATGACATACGAGTAAGGATGAGATGACTTCCCTGCCTTTTCGGTTTGAGCTTAAGTGAGATTGGTCCCAGTTCTCCGTAAATTGTGTTAAACGTTGCATGGGATCTCCAACTGATTTTCCGGATTTTTCTAAGTAGATTTGTATATGTTCCATTAAGTCGTCTTTCAAGTATACAGTTGGACCGATTTAATCAATATTCGAAAGGTTTGGATTTTTTTAAGAAGGGCGGAAGGTTCGAGCGCCAAAATCTTGTGAAATTTGTTACACGCAACCCATGCAAAAGTTTTGCGAATGCTGAAGTCTTTTTAAGAATCTATTATGTGAGATCCAAGATATTTAAAGTCCTCAACTATTTTGATGGATAGTATGTCTGATACCTTTTGAAATTATTTACATTATTCGGACTATTGTCCTCATCTTTGTCGCCATATTTATTACAACGCTTCGGCCGTTGTACGCTCCGGCCTTCTTCAGGTAGTTAGAATGTCGAACTGAACCTTTTATTTCGCTCACTGGTGTAGACTGTTCTAGTTCCACGTGCCATGTTTAATGGATGTCAGTTATCAGTTATCTCCTGTTAATTTCCCTCTGAAAGTTCTCCACTGCCTTAGCCGGGTATTGAACTCACACTTTTTGGTTCCTCTCACTGGATCTAACTAACGCCTTTATTCACTTTGCTATGTGTTCTTGAGGGCATCTGTGTATACCGTAAACCGACATTTACCGGACAGTACCTCAATTTCAACTCCCACTATCCATACAGCGTAAAGAATGGGACCGTCCGCTGCTTACAACACCGATCAAAAGTCATAAGTGGCGACCCAGAGACATTACATAAAGAATTGGTCAGTATAAGTAGTACCCTACAACATAACAAATACCCTGGGTACATGACAGCAGACCCCAAAAACTGGGATAGGCGGGTACAAAGGGAGGACAACAACACTCAGAAAGGAAGGTTCGAGCGCCAAAATCTTGTGAAATTTGTTACACGCAACCCATGCAAAAATCTTTGCGGATGCTGAAGTCTTTTTAAGAATCTATTATGTGAGATCCAAGATATTTGAAGTCCTCAACACTTTTGATGGATGGCATGTCTGATACCTTTTGAAATATTTGAACTCGTGTTCCTGCATAGACTTCACTATTGCAATCTAAAGCTGTGGCGAATTATTTTATCAGGCTTAGTTAAATATTTAATGCAGTGTCACCAAGGGAAACAAATGCGATATGAGTAAACAAAGTTGTCCATGACAGAATTCGACTTTTGATACAACTGACGGAATATTGATTCTACGATGAATGCTAGCATCGTATTCAGCATGCTAGAAATATACAATTTTTTTTAAATCAAACGAAAAAACATTTTGTTACAGAGCGTAATCGTGAATCTGATACAATAGATTAAATTGAATTTATTATTCGACACTAAATAGTTTCCCCGGGCAATGTGTCATTTCTATATTAGGTGACGGGTGGATTAATTTAAACTTTTATATCTGAAGTGAAATACACGCTTTTGCATGTATTTTATGACAGGACTCTCTTCATTTTTTTATCAGCTATAACTTATATGCACCATGATTTTTTTATACCTCTTACAGTTGTTAAGAAACTAAAAAATAAATATATTCGGCAAAAGATCGATTAACAAATCCTGAGGCAAGTCTAGATATTAAATTTAAATACGGATATGAAAGACATGTCGGTGTTGTTAAAGTATAAATATCCCTGTATCTTTATCATAAGCTATTAGATATATATATATACATACAACACATGCAAACATATATTAAAAGGTAGAGAACGAACTGTTCAGGGGGAGAGAAAGCTCAGTAGAAAATCCAAAGATATATAAAAAGGCGTAATAACCGAGAAAATGCTATTTTTATCGTGACGTCGTTAGGATTATGTTAGCACTTTCGGTAACTGAAAACAAAGCAACACAGAAACCTGTTAGCAAAAAAATAGAAGGAAAAGATTTTTATGCAGTATTTTCGAGGTAATTTATTCCATAGATCTTAGCCATGGCCATTTTTCTTTGAAGCTCTTTCTCTGGCGCTACAGAATCTCAAACAAACAGAAACCACATTATTTGAGGACTTTCAACAACAGTAACAAATAAAATTGATATCACATCCAAATCGAAGAGAAAATTGTGACATATTCAAGACGCTGACATTCCACACCACTTCAAATAAAAGGCTAGGAAGGAAACCCCCATCAATGCTGGAAAGAGCGATAACAGCTACTGGACTTGAGAAAATTATTTTCCTGAAAAATTGTTTTAAAGGAAATATTCTATAAATTTCAAACGGGAGCAGTACTGGCTGCACGGTCAATAAGTGTCGAATGTTTCCTTATAAGGAAACGGCTAATATTACTATTACCAATCGATCTTTTAATTATTGCCGATCAATTCAAAGGAACTGATGTAATGGAATAACCCGGCACCCCCATGAATGATTGCACTATAGATAGTAAGTACCTATAAATTCAACCGTCTATGAGAGACTAGGGAGGGTTAAGTGTGAGACCGAGACGACGCAAGCACGCTCGACCTTCCAGATAGTGGCACTCACTACTAGATTGACCTGTGTGTATAACTGTACCGTATTTCATATTGTACTTGTTGTGTACAATAAACCTTTCTTCTAGTATCCACCTGGTGTTATGTGTTTATTCACTTAGCACTGAATATAACAGTTCCGACGAGGGATTGTCGGAACATAAAAGGAACAAAAGAAACTAATCTCAGAAATTATAACAACGGAAGTGAACAGCTTGAGAAATTAGCAATTTGTTCAATTCCGGCATTTCCGGGTATTTGTAAACACCAAGCCGGATTAAACGGTAACTGCTGAACCCTTTAATACTTTACCTTTGCTTTTCCACTTAATTAGGTCATTATTTATCTTTACAAAGTAACCTTTTAAGGTAAATATGTTGTACACTTTATTTATGAACATAACATTAGGAAACCTTTCCTTGACGTTTTAGTAGTCACTGTCATAATTTTACGATTCCCTTGTATCATAAAAAGTCATCAAAAATATTACAAAAGTAGGTTGGTTTAGTTTCTTTTGTTTTACGGCAAATCAACATCAAAATGGGTTATTTAATGCCGACAAGATTTTTATTGTTGGTAATATTTTTTTTCAAAAATGTATTGCTGGTAATATTTTTTTTCAAAAATGTATTGCTGGTAATTTTTTTTTTTCACAAATATATTGCAGGTAATATTTATTTTCACAAATGTATTGCTGGCAATATTTTTTTCAAAAATATATTACTGGTAATATTTTTTTCACAAATATATCGCAAGTAATATTTTTTTTTTCACAAATATATTGCTGGTAATATTTTCTTCACAAATGTATTCCTGGCAATATTATATATAGTAGCTGGGACACTGACAGGTGCTACCACCCTAGGTCAGGGTGGATCTGGGAACACCAGCAATTAAGAGGTGATTCCACGTTCCTCAAAACCTCCTGATCTGAGACTTTGCTGCCGGGTGTAGTTTATCGTCGTATCCAGGGCGACAAAAATAGGTGTTTTCTCATATATAAAACAAATTTTATTAAAACATTATTAACAGAGCAGAAATATTTCCTACGTCGCACAAATTACTTTTGATTGGGTAACATAAAACAATCATTTATCAACAATAATTTTCCCTAACATGTCGTCAACATGTAAATAAAACAGCGTTTAGGAATTTTTTTTATAGCAAAAATAATCATCCCGATAAACAAAAACATCAAGTCATTCACTTATTTTATAGTAACAGGAACATCCAAAGCAATAAATAACATGAAAAAGAAATTTAAAATATAATTTGCCGCTGCATATTCCTTAATGACCATAATAAATTTATGAGTTATCATTGATTACAAAAAAATTCAAAATAACCATTTCATCGGTAATGATAACATTAATGATCCTCCTAATAACTAGACATGATAAAATATACGCCGTCCTGGATATGACGATAAACTACATCTGCGTCCTGGGTAAAACGATAAACTACGTCCAAGGCGTCTGATCAGGAGGTTTTGAGGAGCGTGGAACCACCTCTTAATTGCTGGTGTTCCCAGGTCGAACCCTGGGTGATAGTTAGGGTCCCAGCTATGGGCAAATAGTTACCCCTCTCAGACTGGGGTCAAAACATTATAAAAGTGTAAAAATAGGTTTTAATACCAGAAATACTTTGTAAAAATTATAGCTAGCAATACATTATTACCAGCAATATATTTTTGAGAAAAAATTTTACCAGCTATACATTTTTTTGAAAAATATAACCAGCGATAGATTTTTGAAGAAAAAATATTACCAATAATGGATATTTGAATGAAAAAAAATATTACAAGCAATACATATTGGGAGGAAAAAATATTATCAGAAATACTTTCTTGAAGGAAAATATTACCAGATAATAAAAGGTGTCGACATTAAATAACCCATTGTGGGTTGATATGCCATAAAACAAATTAAACCCAACCTAAAAACATGCGGACAAAAACCTTATGCATTTGGGATAGTATCAGCATAAATTTCAGGTGGATGTGCGACGACGTATTCAGAAAATAGGAAATGAATAAATGATATAATTAAATGATTAATTTTAATACATGTTCAGAATAAATATATACAAATAATAAAATGTAAAGTAATGGTAAAAATAAGCTAAACGCTTAAAATTTAAAATATACTAAAGTCTCAACAAAGGATTGACAGAGCTTAAAAATATTATATAAATATAATATATTATATAAATATAATATTAAGACATTTTTGTGTTATACATTCTTTTTATAGATACAAACATTTAAGGAAATGTTCTGTTTATAATAAACAGTTTTAAACAACATTTACCGGCCTGAAATATAAAATATTCATCCTCCGACAGGATTCGAACCTGTATCCTATATGAAACCGTCATTTAACTTGACGTGCCTTTAACCGATTTGGCCACAGAAGAGCGTTCGGTTAGAAAGGTCGAATTTACTGTATTTGAACTTCAATCTTCTATGAATCTCTCACGTACATTCATATCTGCTCATGGCGTATCAAATGTAAACAAATGACGTCACACATTATGAAATGGACAAAGTCCGACAATTGTTTTAAGACATTCGGAGGACGAATATTTTCTGTGAAAATTTTGTAGAGTTTATATATATATATATATATATATATATATATATATACCCTTTCTTCACAAATAAAATTAAATGTTCAACTTTTCATGACTCATAGAATTTCTCCGCTTTTTTTCTATTCGGATGATTCGAGATATGTACCTTATATGATAAACCTATGAAAAAAAAAATTATCGCGCTTTACCAATTCCCTCTCACCATATATATATATATATATATATATATATATATATATATATATATGTAATGGGCACATGATCCCCCCACACACACACACATATATATATATATATATATATATATATATAATGGGCACATGATCGATCCGTTTTCTGACCATGAGAATCACCATGCCAGAATTCTCAAGAGATGACTTCTTGGTGTTATTTGTCTGGAGGATGCGATCCCAGCGTGTGGCACCTTTGGGAAGCCACTGAAAAACATTCAATGAGTTGACCCAAGTCGTGTGATTGAAATTGAGTCGACGGAACACTTGTGGGCCGTCGGTAGCTGTACTAGCACGAGGTCACAAATCATCGTGACCGAGAGTTTGAGTGTGCTGGCCTTGTTCATATTGTTGATCACGCTAGATCTCTCCCAGAAATTGTGGGCTCTCTCGGGGCTGATCAAATGGATGGAATAGGTATTACCTAGCTGTCGTAGTAGATGGGTATCGAATACGAGTGGCCAGCTATTAACGTAATATATATAATAATGGACTCTCCAGTCGGTTTCGACGTATGAGGATCTGACAGCTTAATTGATTCAATTATGAAATTTTGTGCGATAATCTAAGTGGCACTTAAGACCCGCTCGTGATTTAAAAAAGAGGCCGCATATGGAGTAAGAGTGAGGATTGTGGGATGTGATCACTGTTAGATTGGCTGATTTTTTAGATCTTGCTCTCGCTCCTTGAAGATGATTCAGAAAAACAGATTGAAAACTGCTGAGTCCACTAAAATACGTTGATCCCCATTCTACCCGCTCCAAGGCTAAGCGCTCGAGGGTGTTATGTGGTATATTGATAGCTGATAAGTCGCTCTTCAGCTTGACTTTGTATCTTAACCATGGGCGTCCTACATTCCTCTAAGTGGCTGTACATTAGGATCTTGGGTATTCTGTCATCAGACATCCTTAAGACACGACCAGTCCATCGTAACTGAGACTGTATAAGAAAAGTCTCGATTGCTCCAATATTACACTTGTTAAACAGGTCTACGTTAGATGTTCTATCTTGAAGCTTAACTCCATAGATTGCACGCAGATAGTTTTTATGGAAAACATCCAGCTGGCGTATATGGTACAAAAGGACGGCAAGGACAACAGCTCTGTAAATCCGAATTTTCGTATTCAATCAGATACCCAGCTCATTCCACAAGGATGGCGAATTTTACCGAAAGCACTGGTAGCCTTAGCAATCTGATGCATGATTTCATCATCTAAAGTTCCACTGTAGTTGACTTTGCAAGATAGGTGAAAGATTTTACATCGTTCAGGTTTTTGTCTTCTGCTTTCAATGGTCTCTCTGGAAATTTGTAGACAGGTGGTTTTTGTTTCTCACCTCAGAATTGCTTCGGAGTAGTATATATACTAGCAAACATTATGTTATTTATAATTTTCGATAAAACAGTTTTTGAAAAATAATCTAATCTTATAACAATAATCCCAAGTTTGTAAAGACAGTAATCACTTGTTATATTCTGTGATTGCATCTTGAATACCAATAATAAAAAAATTGTTGATTTGAGGTTAAGTGATCACCCTTGGAACTAGAATTAATAAAATCGCTAAGAATTGCATCATTGTCTGAATATATGAAGCCATCCCAATTTAGCTATGATAGGCAGTTTTATTTCTTACAGGAAGCACGCGAAAAAGTTAGATCGGAGAAAGAGGATTAAAACTTACATTGGTCACACACACACACCACAACCTCCCGTGGGTTAACTTGTTACTTACGAAAGCTTATTATAATTCGTACGCATATCAGCGTATCGCAAACAACGCAAATAGTCAAAATGCAAATATTTACATTAGGCAAGTATATAATGCTAAAACTGCTGTATTGCGCTGATTGTGCAGCCACAAAATCCCTAAAATGTTTTACCTATTTTACCATTTAAGAGCAGCTTCTGTTTTACGATCATACTATTCCTTTATTACACTTTACTTGATTCGCAATCAGCCTGTTTTTCTGTTTCTTTTAAGCCGATTTGCTTTCCTCAACTACTATACGATTTAGAGTTCATCATTCTCCACTGAGACAGTGTTGCCAGCCGCGTCTTATCTCACTTAGTCTTTTGTCCAAATGATTTTGTTTAGAGGTGTTTATATGTCTACTTCGTTTAGTTCTATTCTCTTAGGCAAGCGTTACAAGCATTTGCCAAACGGATTAACTTTTCCCGGACAGCTGCAATTGTCGTATAGATGCGACATCGCAATTTACTGAGTTCCTGCGAATTTATTTATTTCTAAGCTAAAGCCGATTCTTCAGTACAAAAATATTGACATATTCGTTTGATTTGAGCACATATTTTAACAGCAGTAGAAGCTTATCCCTTGTTTCATGTTTAAGATTGGGTTTCCGATTGCTCAATTTTTTTTTCATTCTCTTTCACTCCCAATAGTCCCTTGCATCTTAGTGACATTATTACCTTGCTTGGGACAAATTGAAAAATATGGACACACACACACGCATATATATATATATATATATATATATATATATATGTGTGTGTGTGTGTGTGTGTGTGTGTGTGTGTGTTTGTGTGTGTGTGTGTGTGTGTGTGTGTGTGTGCAAATATATAGAAAAATAGGAAAGAACACGTTAGGTAAATAATCCGAAGTTCTTTAGTATATTTGTTTTATTTTTAAAAACAGTGCTCGATATAAAAAAAAAATCTTTTATTTTATATATATATATATATATATATATATATATATATATATATATATATATATATATATATATGCCGCAAAGATAAAGGAACTGGAACAAGAGGAAGCCTATACATAACTCGGAGTTAATAGAGATAGAATACAGGATACCTTTGAATATACGCTCTTTTAGCGCTAGAGGGCGTCGTCAGTGATGTTCTGGAGATGGATCATTGGGCAGTTTCGGGTCTTTCAAACATCATACTGACCTCACCAAATCGACCCCCTCAGAGTTGATCAGACTCTGAAACGCCCTCTAAAAAATGCTTGTAGACACTGACTTCTATAAATATACCCTGTTATCACACATTTGATTGGAGATTGACCAACAGCCAATCACAACGGTGCGAAATCTATTTCGGGTGATTTTTTCCTTTTTTTCATTTTTCAGTGGATACCCCTTCATCGGATACTTAGAAGGTAATTATGTTTTCCGTTTTTACCCAATTCCCATCAAGTTTCATTTCACCAGCTAATAATTACTATTTACAGAGATAAAGAAAAAAAATACGACCATTAAAATTAATAAATAAACTACAGCGAATTAAGCCGAGAGTGCTTATAAATATAATGGAACGTTTAAAACTGTTTACGAATAAAAAATAAAATAAAATAAATAAATTATAGCGAGTTAAAACCGAGAGATCTTATAAATTACATAATAGAACATTTAAAACATGTTGACGAATAAAAAATAAAATAAAATAACTCAACAATTAATAATTTACAGCGAGTTAAACCCGAAGGGCTTAAAAATATCATAATAAAACGTTTAAAACATATTAACGAATAAAAAACTAATAATCTCGTTTATGCGATTAAAATGAATAAATAAATACAAGGAATTAAACTGAGAATGCTAATAAATATCTTATGTATTATTTACAATGGCTGACAAATGAACCGTGTAAAAAAAAAAGAAAAATAAAATGAAGAAGAAAGTAAGAAAAGAATTTTACAGGTGTGTGCAGAGTTCAATTCACACAACAGCTTATTATCCCTAAACACTTTGCCTGTCTCTGTGGCGCAATACAGTTCTAACATCCTTAATTGGACCATATCTGACATTAAGTGAATGAATGTAGAAACGAGAAAGTTTCTCATTTGCCATGCGATGATGTTGATCGTCTATATGTGCCCAGATCCGAAGGAGGTAGAGAATTAGTTCAACTAGGACTGTCTTACAAAACTACAATAACTGGTCTTCAAAGATAGCTGAAAACTACTAAATACTGGATGATGACCTGTGTCAAAGAACATAAAAGAAAGAAGAAACTTTATTCAATAAAAAATTGGCCCAACAAATCGAAAAAGGGAATTTCAAGTGGGTGAAGTAGTGAATATAAATCATAATACATCTACTGCAGAACCTAAAAAAGAAAAAGAAAAGCAAATACGGAAACAATGGCAAGATAATTCTCTTCATGATTAATAATCTACCCGTACCAAACAAGCTGACGTAGACAAAACCCGTACTCATTAGTGGCTACGCAGTGCAGGGTTGAAAGCTGAAACTGAAGATTTTATCCTTGCTGCACATGATCAATGCTTGTTAACTAGAAATTATCAAGGAGACATACTAAAATATTGTGTTAGCCCAAAATGCAGATTCTGTGATAAATATCCAGAAACGATTGATCATCTTGTATCAGGTTGCACGATATTGGCACCCACAGAATATAAAACTCGACATGACAGAGTGGGCCAATATCTGCACTGGAAAATATGCAACTCCTACGGGAAGAAAACTGAAATAAATTGGTATGAACACCATCCAGACCCGGTTACGGAGATAGGTCTTGTTACAATTTTATGGGACTACACAATACACACAGAGAGAACAATCAAAGCTAACTACCCAGACATTGTTGTTAAAGACCACAAACAAAAAGGTGCCTCCTTATTGATATGGCAGTCCCTGCAGACTGCAATGTATCTTTGAAGATCTTCAAAAAGCTATCAACATACAAGGATCTTGAAATCGAAATCTCAAAAATGTGGCACATGAAACATCAACAATCCCTGTTGTAGTTGGAGCCCTAGGAATGGTTGGAAAAGATTCCAGTAGACTAATTGAAGGGATTCTTGGAAGCCCATGCTTTAAAGAAATACAAAATATTGTTCTCACGACTACAGCCCACAACTTACGAAGGGCTTTATCTATGTAAAAATATATATATATATATATATATATATATATATATATATATATATTATATATATATTTAGTGGAAAATTATCATGATGCCATTTCTAACCTTAGGTCTCTGGGGGACCTGGAATGAAATGTGTACACACCAGAAATCAAAGGAAATAAAATATTAATAATAATAATAATAATAATAATAATAATAATGAAAGTGAATTTAGGAAACTGACTTTTTTTCACTTGTTTAAGTGATTCGCTACCGTTGTAAGAGAATCTTAGTAATGAGATTATCTTGACTTATTTCGATAATTCCATGAAATATTTTTCGTTTTCATTCGATTAACGTGTACTAATGTGTAATATCAGACGATAACAAGGCTTATTATTTTGACAATTTCGACAAGGCAGATAGAAAATCTTTCTATACAACTATTACACATTCTAAAAAATCTTATATATATTGCATATATATGGCAATTTTTAAAACTGGAATTAAACTAACACAAATGAAATATTTATTAAAATATGCTTTTAAAATGTCTATGCAAATTGAATGTGACTCCCTGTGTAATAAACCCCATCTGTTATTACATAAAAGACTGCTAGTGCATTACAGGTGTGATCTCTGCATGGTATCTGTTTTCCGCATTTTAAATGGGAGGAGGTGTTCCAAACCAGCGGCATCACCTTCCTCAATGAACTAAGAGATTATATGGACGGTGAAATATCGACGCCGGCGTGACAGTGTTCACGGGGGACTGGACAATTAATTATATGAATTTAAGAGCAGTACTAGATTGGCCGCTAGGTCTCATCGTTTTACAGTTGAATTGGCTAGATGCAACCGTAAGCTCTATGCTAACAGTTTCTTCTGTCGCACTCCTCGCTTGTGGAACTCTCTTCCGGTTTCTTTCTTCCAAATCAATTTTGATCTTCCAAAATTTATCTACTGTCTTAATTCAGATTCTTTCATTGTTCTCTCTCCTTAATAGTATATTTTTCTGATCATCTATAACACTCAGTAACACCCTTAGTGGATTTAATACCTTGCTTGGAATGATTATGCATATATAAATATATGAAATATATTTATATATATATATATATATATATATATATATATATATATATATATATGTGTGTGTGTGTGTGTGTGTGTGTGTGTGTGTGTGTGTGTGTGCATATATATATATATATATATATATATATATATATATATAAGACTCCCTTATGAAAAAATATCTTGCGTCTCATTTTCATATTTACTCTAAATTGTGTGTATTACGTCTATCGGGCTGCGTATTCCAGAAATTTCAATAAGGAAATTTTCGCCCAGACCGGAAATCGAACATTATATATATATATATATATACATATACATATGTGTGTGTGTGTGTGTGTGTGTGTGTGTGTGTGTGTGTGCTAAATCCATTAAAACGCTAGTCACTTTCCCACCACCATAACGTAGCTTCCCTGTGCTTTTTCTATAAACACTTTCACGATAATTGTTCTGATGAACCTTCCTCTATGGTACATAGACTTTATGCATTTAAGCGCATTACTCGATTGGCAGTTAGGTCTCATCTGTTTACAATTGAAATGGCTAAATGTAACCGTAAGTTCTATATTAACAGTTCCTTTTATCGTACTTCTTGCTTATGGAAACCTCTTCCGGATTCTTGTTTCCCAGTCAACTTTGTGCTTCAAAAATTTAACACTCAGAAACCTCTAGCGTTTTAATGGATTCATCGCTTTGCTTGGGGTGAAATGATTAAATACACACACACACACAAGCACACATACATACATATATATATATATATATATATATATATATATATATATATATATATATAATGTATTAGGCTGGAAAATGGTCATGCTGCTTACATTGACAATTTTCTAATTCTTTTACCATATAAAACATTGTTATACATACAACTTCGCGCTCTAATCATGATTCGTTCATTCCAGGAATATTTAATGTTAAGTAGAATATATTGTGAATTGAGGGATTATTGCCTTTTAAGACACTCTATTTTACGAGTTCAGCTTTTCATCATCTTTAGAAGTCAGTCAGTTATGTGCTATGGGTGATACACGCTTAGACGATGATGTATCTTTCTATACACGACTTACGTAGGTTGCCATTTCTCTCTGCGGTAGACCAGTTGCCATTTAAGTCTGTAGAGCCCAGTCTGTCCTGCTATTTACCCATAGCTGGGGTGGGGTGGGGGGTTGATTCATACCTTTCCCAAGGGTATTAGCACATAAGTGAATGTAATGAATTCGAGTGGAATTCGAACTCGGCTCTCCGATTCCTCAATCCGAGCCGCTATCCATTATTCCACTGTGGCTGCTTAATTCTATCGAAATAAAAATTTAAGTAACAGGAAATGCCGACTAAATTTTACTCAACAGCGGTCGGAGAGACTTCACATCAAAGATTGCTCAAATCGACAATCAAGCTCTCCCACTGGAAGCTAAAGAAAATTCTAAATTGGCATGAAAAGAAATTATACAGCATATCAATATAAACTATATAACGGATATAAAACACCTCCATGAATATGTAATGTGTCAAACGTGAGTTTGACGTGAGTTCATCTGTTTGGACGAGACAAGCTACTGGTCTATTTCAGAAAAAAAAACTTCGCCAATGATGAAAATTGGATCGTTTATAGTTGTATTCACTGTAAGACACAATGGCTACGACCTGTGACTTTACGGAAATTAGGATTACAACCCGAGAGAGTAACCTTCGTTGGTGAGATACAAAGTTTTGAATTGTATATGAAGCAGTCAATTCAGAGAGATATTGTCGTCAGCTGGAAGTGCTAAGCAAGTTTCTATTGAAAAAGTCGGCTTCACTAATCAACCAGAAATTAAGTATTATTCTTGCAGGTCAAGGCAAGATATATATATATATATATATATATATATATATATATATATATATATATATATATATATTAATAGAAATCTTATAAGTCAGGGAAACTATACTGCTCGGAAAACCTTTTGTGTATGGATTTGCAAATAAACAACCCAATACCAAAGGGAAAGAAAGGTATAAAAAAGAAAGAACCAAGAACATGTACGTTAACTGAAAATAATCGTCCAGCATACGAATTCAAAGCCCAAAGAAAAAAACCCCGATGCGAGTACCCAACGTTTGGATAAACGGTATTTCCCGACCCTCTTGGCTGTTTGTGTGTGTGTGTGTGTGTGTGTGTGTGTGTGTGTTTTTTTTGGGGGGGGGTAGTCGCGTGGTAATGGTTTTTTGTTTATTGACTATATATTCCGTTCTTTTTTTACCTCGTTAGCCGGCCTTCCCTGACGATCCGCTTAGGTGAAACTCTGGTAGGTTTGTCTGGCTCTCTAGGTTTAACTATATATATATATATATATATATATGCACTGAATATAAATGGCTTACCTGATTCACCTTCTCTCGCGTCCTTGGCTCGCCAGAATATCAAACTTTCAGATATTTCAATATTTCCTGGATAGGAAACCGTACGACCATTCTGGTTAAAAAGGAACGGAGATATATTTCTTCAAAGGATAAATAAATTTAATAAAATAAATAATTTAATAATGAATTTAATGAAAAAAACAAAATATTTTAATGCATTAATGACTTACCCGAAGGATAGAATTCAGTCAGTTATGCCCCATGCGTGATACACACATAGGCGATCATAAATCTTTCAATACATGACTGACGAGGCAAATTTTTTTTCCCGCAGTAGGTTGCCATTTCTTTCTGCGGTAGAAAGATGATGCGCCCCCTCATAGGACCGATGTCAACGCAGCCTACGATTGCGGGGACTGTGGGGAATTTTTGTTCCTTGCTCGGGTGTACGCGCTCGGATCCCCACTTTGAAAATGACCTTGTGTCACATCTCGTCCGAGTGGGGGGGGGGACGAGTAAATACCACGTATTTATGAGTATTGGGACATACCCAGTAGTGTCCATAGGTACGGTATATATGTGTGTGCGTGTGTGTGTTCATATAGACACCGATGAAAGAAATTTGAGAGACAAAAAATACAATAATAATAATAGTCAATAAGAATAATCAAATAAAAGTAATAATACTTATTGTATATTATATATTATTGGGTCTTTAGACACAACGAGGAAAAGATGTCCGGAGAAGCGTGTGTCTTTTCTCAAGGATAAAATGAATTGGACTATTTTGGGAGATAATTTCTGCATGTGTTATATTATAGCCAGTCAGTTATGTGCCATGCGTGATACACGCTTAGGCGATCATGTATCTTTCGATACATGACTGACGATGCAGATTTTTCCGCCGCTGTAGGTTGCCATTTCTTTCGAGGCCATAGTACCCGGTCTGTCCTGCTATTTACCCATAGCTGGGCGCGGAAGAGTAGGATTCATACAGGGGGCCGACACTATTTTTCAGACAATTTATTTTTTCAAGTTTTAGGTAGCACAGGCAGTCTGTACTGTTTTAGTGTAATGGCAATAACATTTAAAAACTGTTTCAATACTACAAATGGAAAAGCAGAATTCAAATTAGAAGTATTTTTCTTTTTTTACAAATTTTCACATTACACAGGCGACAGTATTTTTCGGACATTGGAGAAACAATGCTAATAGTTTATGGTAGCACCCTTTTTTTCAATGACTTCTATCAGTCTATCTTCATAATGTTCGAACATATTGATAATAACGTCTCTTCGTGTTTCTAGCAGTCTATTTTTAGCATCTTGTATACGCTGCCACAGTTCAGCCTCTCCGTTTATTTCTGACCCATCGTAAACAAGCTCTGCAAGCATTTCCCATATGTTTTCAATTAAATTTAAGTCTGGACATCTTGCAGGCCATTCCAGAGTAGTTATATTTGCTTCAAACATCCAATTTTTCACTGATTTGGTCACATGGATGCTGCAGTTATCTTGCTGCAAAATAAAATTACTTCTCATTTTTTTTTCTATGAGTGGTAGGGCTCTCTTTTCCAAAAGTTCTCTGTAGCTCAAGCTATTTTGACGTCCTTTTAACCACTCAAGCCACAAGTTTCCACCCGGAAATACCATACCCCAAACCATGACTCCTCCTCCTCACATCTGTCTCTTGTTGAGAATAACAGGTTCACCTTTTCTCGACCATGTACACCACCCGTCAGGTCCATCGAATTTAAAACGTTTTTCATCAGTAAATATCACTTTCTTGAGGTCGACATGGTTTGTTATCCATCTTTTGGCGCTTCCCAGCCTTGCCTCGTTGTGTTTTCTCGTTAGTGTAATTCTTTTCTTGATTTTAGCATACTTAAATCCAATTTCGTATAACTTTCTTTGTACAGTTCGAACACTGACGTCAAGTTCACACTTCTCCTTTGCTTTCTTCGCTGTCACCTTTTCTCCAGATGATAACAACCTCGTAACGCTCCTCTTCATTCTTCTTTCTGTTCTCTTGGAATTTTTTTTTTTTTGCTGTCCTCTCTTCTTCTTCCGCTCATAGTCTGTACTTAGCATGTATTCATCTGTTGACTTCGGTAGCTTCATCTCAGCGGCGATCTTTTGGATGCTGAGTCCTTCTTCTCTCTTCTTTTGGACCAAACTGATGACTTTTTTGAATGCATTCTTCTTCAGGATTTTAATACGTGAATGGTAAAGATACTCAAATGTAATGGTCAGGGTACAATTTACCTGCAGAAAATTTGCATATTGTAGACGTTCGACGACTAAATCATTAAAAACCCGGAATTTGTGTCATGTCCGAAAAATAGTGTCGCCTAAGTTGAAGTAAAAATAAAGAAAACATGAAATCAAAGACAAACCCATCAATCAATGTTCATACCATTAATGGACAGTTACTGCTGAACTACCTACTCATCAACACAAAAGTTCTCGGCAGCAAAAACAAAAACACCTTTAAGCACACTTTTCAAAGTGTCCCAAAAATAGTGTCGGCTCCCTGTACCTTTCCCATTGTACTAGCACGTAAGTGAATGTAATGGATTCAAGTGGAATTCGAACTCGAAATATATACAAGCAATCAGTCAGTTATGTGCCATGCGTGATACACGCTTAGGCGGTCGTAAATCTTTCAATACATGACTGACAAGGCAGATTTTTTCCCGCAGTAGGTTGCCATTTCTTTCTGTGGTAGACAAGTGAATGCTATAGAACCCGGTCTATCCTGCTATTTACCCTTGAAGGGGGAGAAGAAGAGGATTCATACCATTCCCAAGGGTATTAGCCCGTAAGTGAATGTAAGGGATTCCAGTGGAATTCGAACTCGGCTCTCCGATTCCTTAATCCGAGCGGCTATCCATTATTCCACCGGATAGAATTTGTTATGTAAAATGGATTGATTGATTGATTGATTCGTTTTCTACGGTTTATCAACCCATTGCAGGTTATTTAAAGCCAGAAAATATTTTTATATTCTGAGAATTGTTATTTTTATTCATAATCGTTTAGTGATTTCAGTCTGACTAGTTGACTCATAGCTGCTGGGGAGAATATGCAGATTCATACGTCTTTCATGTGTATTTGCTTACTTGACGATTGACTGATTTTTTTATGGCTTATCAACCTTTGTGAGGTTATTTATAGACGAAACGTGTTTTGAGATTGTAAGGATTTTTCGGAAATAATAATTATTTTCTAACACAAGTTTCAGTATTTAACCCATAGCCAGGAGGAGAAGAGGTGGATTCATACCTTTTCCAAAGGTATTTGGAGTGAAGTGAAAAATAATGAATCCGACTGGAATTCGAACTCAACTCTCTGATTTCTCATTCCGAGTCGTTATCCATTACACGACCCGCACATTCAAGCTTACTTGAACGACAACAAGATGGAACAGGTAAATATCTAATTAGAAAAATCCGGAACCTCAGTTGAAGATCCCATGCCATGCTGAACCCAATTTACGGAGAACTGAGATCAATCTCTCTTGAGCTCAAACAAAAATGATTACAGTTTGCTGGTCACTACCATCGAACGGACTCTGAAATCGTTTCATCCTTACTCCTATGGCATCCTTCCGGAAGTCTCTTCTCACAAAAATTGACTTTCACACACCCCTTAGCTCGGGACTCAGGGTTGAACTCTGGGAATCTGTTGATAGCAATACAGGACCGAACAATGTGGGAAGAGATTGTCAATGCAGTTCCAACCAACCATAGAGAGGTCGAAGGATGATGACGAATTCATTTAGACATCTCAACAACAAGAAAAAAAAACGACAGGACTTTCTTTCCAGCTTGATATAATGCCAGAAATATAGAAATGAGCAGAATTCCTTAAAACAAACTCAGAAATACACAATGATCAATAGGAAGAACATCGCTTTCGATAATTGTAAGAGATAGAACGTTGTCAAAATGTTTCGAAGATATAGTCAAATACAAATGATTAAGCGCCATAATTGGAGGTGAGTGGGGATTATACAAATAAGAAAGGCTATCAGATGAATCAAAAGGTTGGTTGACTGCTTGCATCCCGAAAAAAACTTCGGTATGAAAAAGTCATATAAAAGTAGATTACTGCAAACACATAAAAGAATATAGTGCAGTTACAGCCGCCACGGAAGGAGGTGGAAATTTGTTTGTCCAGCAATGTACTCTCAACAGATAACAATGATCATTATACATATATAATATAGAGAAAGAAGAATAAGATTAAAATCCGGTGTTCTTATTAATTTTTTTAAAACAGTGCTCAATACAATTCTGCAGAGCATAATATGTAGGTCATTAAATGACCCATGTCCTTTGTGCGTACATGAGAAATTATACATTATTAGATTTATAAAAAATAAAAATTTACTTAATCAAAGAAATGAAATAGCTATTCTTTGCCGACATTGTCAAAGATTTTACTAAAATAATGTTTTTAAAAAAGGGTGAAAAATCAATTATACATATTTATATTTGATATTTTAATAATAAGTTTTAAATGATAAAGTAATTCTAATACAATTTTTTTTTTGTTTTAAAAGAAGTATAGTCAATTAGTAATTAGAATTAGGAATAATATTTTAACATTGTATTTTAATACGACGTACTCAAATTCAAACAACCCTTTTGGGAAAAAAATCTTTATGTATACAATTACAAATTTAACGGCAAGCAAAAGTGCCGGAAAACATTTTGTCACTGAAAAAGAACCAGACGACAGGCGAAAAACGGATGTCATCATTTGTTGAACAGGCACCACTACCCCACCTTAACTTAACCTCATTTCGAAAATAACTGATATTTTGATACAATAGTTGTCAGTGAAAATGAATACCCTACTACTCCTTGGCAAAGTGACTGAATTTCCCCGTATCCTTAACAACTAATATTAAGAATGTATGTGCTTATAAAACTCTGTAAATTTCGAAATAAGTTCTTCCAAAATTGGCTTGAAAATTAAATTTGAAGTTTTTAGTTTCTGTTTTTGAAACATGGTAATTCCTATGTAGCGATCGAACCATACTTTTAAACTAGTAAATATATATATATATATATATATATATATGGTTTTAATGTATGCTATATTTATGGGTGAAAGCGTATGTAAATATACGTATGAGAAAGGGCACTGAGGTCAACACTGAGCGGCGACAGTATGTTTCATGTTTGAACGATATCTTTAGGCCATTGCTGAAGATTGCTTTTAAAACATGAAACAGAAAGTTGCCGATCAGCCCTATCTTCAGTACACACTGATATATAAAAATATATATTCAATAAATAAAAACCGTTCAATTGACTTATTGGATAAATCAATTCAACATTCTTTGATTTATTGAATTTTATACTTTTACTTATCTATTGATTGCTGGCGTGAAAACTTCGATGAAGTCTAATTTCAAAGCATATTTTTAGCTGCATATCTATCTATATATATATATATATATATATATATATATATATATATATACGTTTTACCAGTTTGTGACTAGAAGGGATAATTCCGAGGAGGATATAAATCCAGGGAGAGCTCAATGTACACTACAGAGCCAGAGCATCATAATGATAATAAGAAGCCGGAGAATTTAATTATCCATTTCGTTTATAAATTTTATTTCATGGACACCGAGATGTTCAACTCTTCAGAACGGAAACCATCTCCTTAAATAGAGGAAGTACACCAAACGGACACTTTAAGTTGGATTTTACATATATATATATATATATATATATATATATATATATATATATATATATATATGCACAAAGATATATCCCGAAGATATATAAAACGCAATACACCACGAGAAAGTGGTGTATACCCAAAATTGACAGAGCATTATATATTATCTATATTGCATATATATATATATATATATATATATATATATATATATATATATATATATATATGAGAAAGAACAGTCAGATTAAAATCCACGATTCTTTGGCATTTACTTTTTTAAAAAGAGCTCGATACAAAGTAGGGCTTATTATATATATATATATATATATGTATATGTGTGTGTGTGTGTGTGTGTGTATCCGATGCAGTGAGAACGAAAATAATATATAAATTCTAACGTTCACAGCATTAATTCAAAAGAGGGCTCGATACTGATAGTAGAGCAATAATTATTTATTATAATTTTTCATATAGACAAGAACAGTTTACTCACTACAAATATGCAACTTCGTTTCGGTGCATTTCATTTACACCCCGACTGGTGAGATCCAAAAATGGTTATGACCTATTCTGCTTGTAAGCAAGCCGTATATGAAACGTCACTTCTTTTTTTCCATTAGTTTGAGAAAAAATACACATAAACCAAAAAAGTGATGGCGTGTAACAATAGTGTTTGTTGATAGCAGTTTGGTGAAGGATGGGTGAGGTGTTAAAGCGATAACCAGACTAAAAAAATTCCTTTTCGATAACAACGGTCGAAACTTTAGGCACAGCATTTCCAAGCTTTCTAAGAGTGAAGGGTGGGGGGGGGAGGTGAGAATAGGAGATAGTAATACGATGAAAGAAGTAGAAGGGGTAAATTCAAACAATAGTTATAGTAGTAACTGCGAATGTTTTTTTGGGGGTGTGTATATATTTTGTTTTTTTGTTGTTGGTTTTTAATTATTGTAAAAAACAAGATAAAGCTAAATTGCATGTATTTAGGCTAGAGTTATCACTACTAGTTTTGTAATAAATGAAATTATTTTGTAAATTAATAAATTTAGAGGAGGAAATTTCTTCTTCGTATGTTGAATATATAAATTATTCGGGTTTAAAACAAGAAACCGTTTTGATTCAGAAATTAAAATATAAGTAGAAAAGTATATAAAAGTATGGGATATTAATATAAATTTTATAATCTAATTTTGACCTTTTGTCAGACAGTGTAACGTGTAGAATAAGTATAAGTGTAAAACAATTTATCTGAAAGTGTTACTAAAAAAGAAAAAACATTTTAAGAATCATAATCTAAGATGAATTAGTAGAGAGGTATAGAAGAGGGTAGGAAGTATATCAAAGGAGGTGAGTTATAATTTTAAACGTTTAGAGTTATGGATTTAAGAATTTGGCAAGATTGTGATCTTTAATATGTCTACAAAAAACGGTGGTTTCATATCTTTGATTTAATAATTGGGTGTTGTTCAAAAGTTCAATAATACATATTTTCTCCTGCAAACATAAAAAACAAGGTTCATTCAAAGATTTGCAAGTTCTGGCTTGTTTTAGGATTTGCCATTTAATCTTAGGTGTTTTTCCTTCTTCCTTCAGTTTCCAAAAATATTTCTAAAGTGATGTCATATTGCATTTGTAACGGAGGATATGTAACTGTGATATCGAGCCTTAAAAGATCTTCTAGCTGAACCCACATACAACTTACTATCCCTGGAGTTCTCATTTGATGAGATATAACATATATACACAATGGATTCTGTTAAGCACCTGTTTGATAATGGACATTGATCAGGGATTCTGCAATTACATAGCTCTGTTACTTGGGGTGTATTAGAATTTCTGTTTGTTGCGTTTACTCTCGTTATGAATTTTCAGTATTCTATTGTGTGATTTAATAATTTTATCTAGATTCCTAGAACAGCTATAACTAATTTTTAGGGTATTGCGGTTGAAGATTTGACTTAATTTACTCTTCATAGGAAAGTGTTTGTTAATTAGATTTAAAAGTGTGTGTCCCTATTTGGTACGGATTAATTTGTTGAAGGGAGGTGTATACCAAATTATCCTCTTTCCTCTATTGTTTTTTTTAGAGTAACTCTAATTTTCCCTATATTTAATTTCGGAAGATCTGTAGCCACTGTCGATAAGGATTTTGTTATAAACTATTTTTTGTTTATCGAATATTTCTTTGCTAGAAGAGTGCTTGTTGATACGGCGTTCAACGGATGATGGGATATGCTTAATAACCAGCGCTTGGTGATTGGAATTAGGATTTATATAAATGGGGTTAGCGTTATTTTTTAAGAAAGATTGGAAATTAGTAAGGGCTAAGTTTAAGGTTATATCTAAGAAATCCACTTGTTTTATGTTAGAATTAATTTTAACCTTGAGGTGTAGTTTTAAACACTCCATCAATCAATTTCCTCAACTTGTCAACTTGCTTCCTGTAGAATTATTTACTACCATCAGACCATCGTCCCTATAAATCCCTATATTATTTAAACTAATTTCATTATGTGCAGTGAGACTGTACAAAATAAATAGTCCGACCAAGTCTGATAACTTAGCAGAATCCAGTGATCCCACGATACATCAAAGTTTTCATCCGATTTCTTTATCCATTGTTCGTTGTTGTGGATTATAATTGATTTTCTGCAATTTAGGATGATGTCGATTTCAGACTTGTTCATAAACATTTTTGGTTCTTACCAGTCGAGGTGCAATTGAAAATGCACCGAAACACAGTTGCATATGTGTAGTGAGTAAACTGTTTTTGTCTATAAAATAGTTTATATATATATATATATATATATATATATATATATATATCGGTTTTAACAGGAAAATTATCCACTTGTTAGATTAAGCTTTGAACCGTTGTAATCTTAGAAATGATTAACGATATCTTACTTGAATTCACCGGGGTTTTTATAACACTATTCAACTCTGCTTTGAACAATAAGAATGTATATATCTCTAAGTTGAAATGAGAATCCCTCTTGCTGTTTTGACCTCCTGATTCAGTTTTCCTATCTACTGTTCTCCCTTTTTAAGATTAATCACCTTTCTTTCGATGGTTCTTGAATGCACTTTTAAGACGGAAGCCAGAGTATGAATGTCGGTACAATTATTGAATGCCTGAGTGATCATTTTCCTCTCATCATTGCTCAGTTGGAAAGACAGTGTGGCTGACACAAAACAATTTCAACCTGTTCTCTTTCTAGCTGAATAACTCAAAGCGTTTTTCAGTGATTCTTACGACAAATGTTATCCAGATGGCTAAACGTCTTATCTGAAAACTTGGAAAAAAAAGAAATTCAATTAGTTTAGTGATTTTTTTTTTTGGGGGGGGGGTTAGATATTAAACATTTTTTTTGACGGACAATTATCCCATGCTGTTACACGATATGGACAATTTTGCTGTTACAGCCGGTATATATATTTCAAACATGTTTCATTGAATAATATAGATATATTATGCCTATATATCTTTATTTGAGAATAATTTAAATTAATTGCAAAACCTAGTGAAAATCACTCATTAACTAAAAAGAATTGTTTTTACGGAAAGTAAGGCTTGTCTTTACATGAAATGGCGACTGAAGAATTATCGTTGAACTTTTAAAAGGTAAGCTTAAATATTAATGCAATACGTAAATGCAGCGGTCAATTTTGGGTTCTTCAGTAGTTTATTGTTGCTTATCGCATCTCCTCTTTCTTATCTATTGTGATGAAAGTTTAATCAATAGCCTTCCGCTAGAGCTAGCATAAATGCCGGCTTTTAAACTAGTTAATAACATTCCTTTTATTGATGTATTGATAGACACTAATAATTATGCATTTCCTACTTCCTCATATGAAAAACCAACTAGCATAAACACTTGCATTCTAAACTATAAATGCTCTATTATAAAAAAAACTATTATACAAAAGTTAAAAAAATGTCTACACTGGATTAAAAGTTATTTATAATGACTTTCCTAATTACATCGTTGATGAACAAATTAGATGAACACTTAGACATATTACCATGAATCAAAAAGATCCTAATAGTTCCTCAAATAACTCTGAACATATCCACCTGCTATACTGTAATGCAAATGCATTCTAACAATAAACAAGGTGAAAAAAACCTAAAAAAACATCATATTAGTAGTAATATATTTCACACTGATCCCAGTAAAAAAAAATAAAACTAATTATATAGTATACTAAATTTAACACAACCAACAAAATCATACACAATAACTCTTCTCTGTTTACTTTTGGAAAAGGCCGATATTTTATATCAGTTTAAATCTCCTTTGGGAGATTGCATCTCTGACAAAAATGTAAGTACATATGTTGGTTTGACGACCATAATATTATCAAGACTCAGTTTGTCGGATACATGTTCTATTGCACAAAATCTAAAAACACATTCCTGTCCACCTTAATGCAGTAAAATACTTGTTGATAACGTCAATATGCTACACTACGAAAATAATAAACAAAAGCTTCAAACACTCGAGGCCCTCTATATCAAAATCTACCCACTGACACTCAACAAAATTTATTACGAGTGTAACAGCAACGTATGGAAGTGCATATAACAAGCCATTTAATGCCATTTTGCATTTCTACCAATTTCTGGTCAGCTCCCTTATATTGAAACACTTTGTTTTGCAAAACTTCCATAACTACAACGGATAAATTCAAAATTTGAAAATAACTTTACAGAACGCATTCGCGCGTGTTTTTAACAATCATCGTTACAACGGAAGACAGATTTTATCGCAGTTTGTCTTTGTAATTTAGTAATTTAGATGATGATCTCGGAAAAGATCGAAAGTACTTGGTTTAGAAAAAAAAAACTACGGCGCCTCCCTTAATGAATTTAATCTTAACATCAAGAAACTGATTAGACAACGGGAAGAGATCAGTATAAAATCGATACAATATTCCTATATTATTCAATGAATCATGTTTGAATGATGCTATGATATATATATATATATATATATATATATATATATATATATAATGAGTCCTCCGTACTCGCGAGGGTTAGGGACCAGAACCGGCCGCGAATAGTTATAATCCGCGAATACTTGTAAAACCCCATATGCCTTAAACATTCATTTCATCTTAAACACTTTAGAAACATGTCAGACACTTTTAAAAACATTTTTGAAAGTATTGGTGACCATACACTTAGCGTAAATTTTCTTTCAT
>CAHIKZ030000765.1:1120000-1222500 GCA_903632075.3 Acanthosepion pharaonis
TTGTCGTCTAAATTACGCAAAAATGAAAATAACACTGACATCTCATTTTAACAGATATATTTACCAAAATTGCACAAAAATATCTTCAAATGCAAAAGAGTAAATTTATTCAATAAAATCGTCATTGGCTTCAACCACGACCTCCAGGCCACTTCGGAATCTCCTGCAACTCTTCTGGGCGGTCTCCTTGTTTAAGTTGGGGAATGTGGCCATAATCCTTACGTTCAGTTCATCTTTGGTATTACAAGGAGTTTTGTTGCTCTCTTGCTCAACTGTGCCCAACACATAATAATCAAAAGTGTTTGCGGTTTTGGGAGTTGGGTGTCAAGATGTATGGTGTGGTGCGTTCGCAGAAATTGTCTGAGAGCCATGATTAGATTCTCCTGCTTGTGTGACAATGTAAAGTCCTGTTGCCAGATATAGGTTATTCCAGTAGCCATACTCTTGACCCAGCGCAGCACTACCTCCTCAAGGCACTTGATATGGGCCCCCGTGTTAAGTTCAAGCCCCCTCACCAAGAAATCGGGAGTTCTTTTCTTATCAGAATAAAGTGAGTTTTCTGAGCAGCCGTAGCTTCGTAATCACCACTAAACTCAGTCAACGCTTTCCGAATTCTCTGTCCTCAGATTGATAGCCAAACACTCTGAAATGTTCCTTTTAGACCTTCCAGACAACATGCAGTTTCCAAATTTCTGGCATCATGATGCTCTTTTTCCCACAGGCGGTGCCTAACTGACCCTAATATACTGTGCCGTCGACTAAATCAAAAACAATCAAAGCGCATGCGCGAAATTAAAAATATGAAATGCCGGTATATATATATATGAAATGCCGGTATATATATATATATATATATATATATATATATATATATATAAAAGTGAACATTGAAGTGAACACTCAGAGGTGATAGCCTGTTCCATGCTAGACGCAATCGTCAGGCCGACGATTGCGTCTAGCATAAAACAGACTGTCGCCTCTAAGCTTCAATGTTCACTTTTATATTTACACACGCTCTATCTCTGATATTGAGTCCTTCATCCCATAAATATAGCACACTTTAAAACTATATTTCTGCATATATATATATATATATATATATATATATATATATATATATGTGTGTGTGTGTGTGTGTGTACAAGTGTATACAGTTTTTTTAATATTCATATTAAACAGATTTAATTATCGAAGAGAATCGTGAATATTTTTATCAAATATTTTAGATTTTTACAAAATGACTCCTTTATTTTGTTGTTGATTTTTATGCCATGGATTTTTGGTTTAAATGTTATAGATCAGTTTGTTTATGGAATCCCAGATAGTTAGATGATGCTTTAAGTGATATTGGTTGATTTAATCATAAATTAACTGTTGTTCTTAGCCTTTGTTTTGATAGTGGACATTAATGAATTTTATACAGAAATCAATGATTAAGAATTTTTATAAACCTATAATTAATAGAGAATGTTTTATTAACCTATAATCAATACTTTTTTTAACCTATAATACTGGGTTTTTACATTAAATTTTACAATTATTACTGAATTTATAACGGACATTATTTGATTAATCTTAATATAATTCTTATGGAACGAAATCACAATGGAATATTGAAAGCTAGACATAGGTGCAGTTTACACTTGAGTCAAAACAATGTCGACATATGTTCTGATTGTATTTATATAAAAACAAAAGATAGGCATAAGATCGATTTGTACTTGAGGCATTGATTGAGTTTATACCCGTGTCTGTAAGAATCCACCCAAGTGGTTTTCCCTTTCAAGATATTTCTTGCTCCTTTGTATCGGATTTGTTTGGCGTATTCATGGCCGTCAGATGAGTACGATAGCTAAAATCAGGCAAAGATTTACAAATCGACGAGTTCACACACGTGTATGTATGTATGTATGTATGTACGTAAATCATATACTCATGTAAAAATTGTTTAGACTGTGTAGTAGAGATAAACAGAGAGAAACTGAGAAAATGAGAGGAATTTTTCATGCTCGTCGCCATTATTAGGTTTTGTCTCGTCCTCTATCATATCGATGCCAAGCCTCGAAGTTAAACCAGAAAGAACAAAAATGATACAAATTAACTAAACACTTATAGCATTGACGTCCATGTTGAATTATGGTCTTTTTTTTTTTTCTCGCAATGTTTTGCCCAATATTGAAAACGCCTTCATTACTGGCATTTCCAAGTCCGTTTTCTGTTATTTTGCAAAGAGATCTTTGGCGGGAATTTTGGCTAGGAATTTATTTCTCATTTTCAATTGTTTCCAAGATTGCAACCATTCTAGGTATGGCGTGTATGAACTTATTTTGGCTATTTCTGTCACCAAGGCTCGGTGCCAATTTACCTCAAGGTTCCTTTAAGAAACGTTCAAGATCGCCTTCAGTGCTCCAATTACAATGGGAATTACCGTTATTTCTGCATTTCGTTAAGTTTTGCGGAGTTCAGTCAAAGGTGGTGAGATTTTTTGAAATAAGCAATTTTCTGATCTCTTATTTAATTACCTAAAACCAAGAATATCATTCAATTAATTTGTCCAAAATGATAATAAGAGACTTGAATCTGCATTAGAAATTTTATTCAAATCATGGCACGTGGACTTTAAGTCTTGACAAAACAAGGTTAAACGCTTTATTAAAAAGGCAAAAATCAATTCTTTATACGCTTCATTATTAATGCTCAATCATCTGGTGCAAGTTCTTACATTGGACATTAATCTAGAACTGGTAAGTTCGATTAAAATTTTTTCTTTTCTTCGAATGCAATTAATGTAATTGGGATGTGCGACCGAATTTATTGCAGCGAGTCGAATTCCTTAATCGACTTTAAATAAAAAAATATTAGTCTTTTAATTAGGTTTCGATTTGTAAATTCGGAGATCGTTTTTAAAGGTTAAAAATAAAATGAATATAGTTCTGATCGTTGCAATAATTCATTTAATTAAAACCTAAAATTAATAAGAATATAAAGAAATACAACAAATTCATTTGAATTTGTCAGTAAAAAAGTTTGTTTTTTTTTGTTGTTTTTTTTACAAAAATAATCAGTGGAAAACTTGAATCTGGTTGGGGCCCAGAAGGAAATGAGTATAGAACAGAAATTCAAGAAATAATAATTAATAATAATAAAATTTTATTCAATAGAAAACGAAATGTGTGGCTTAAAAATAAAAAGTACTTATTTTCGAGCTTTGGGTCTGGTTAATAAAGGAGATCTGTTTCAAAATCTATGGTGGACTTATAAAAAAGTTTTAACAAGAAATTTACGAAAGTCCTTTTTTTTTTTTTAAAGATACTATTTTGACAGACAGCCAAAAAAATCACATCTTTCGTAATTGTGATTGTTTATAAAATAAACAGGTCAAAAGAATTTTCTTTTGTATTAAAATAATTTAATATGTATCAAAGAACATGAAAGGCTATGATCAAAAACGCTGCCAATTCGGGTTTGAAGCATTCGGACGCTTGGCTTCATTATTCGACAGCGGGCAAAATGGCTATATTTTTTTGGCCGGACGGGGCTCAATCATCTGGTCTGCAATTGTAAATTCTAAGAACATGCGAAATCTTTATTCACGACAAATTCAAAAAATATCAAGGATATACATGACCAAATGTTCATTATATTGCGCCTAACTGTTAAAACACCTAGTTGAATTCAAAAAACATCGTATTATTACTAAACACTTTGGCTGTCCTTGTGGTGCAATACATTTTTAACATCCTTTATTGGTTCTGACATTTGAATTAAAGACCTCAGTATTTTCAAAGATGTTTTCGTCTTTTTCTAAATCGAAGAATTTTAACTAGAACTTCGACAAAATCACAATAATGAAACTGGATTAAAAAATTACTTTCTTTATAATCGAACTAATTAATTGGGATGTGCAGGAAGCGGCAAAGAACCTAAAAAAGAAATTTATTGCAGAAGGATGGCAATATAAGCCTCTTCGTTGTCTAAGTTGATACCCTGAAAATTAGTATCAGGACCAACGTCGAAATTAATTCTGAAAAAATTGCACGTTCTTGATAATTAATCGACAAATCAGGTTGAATCCCCATGGAACGCGGCCAATATCTGCACTGGAAAATCTTCAAATTTTACGTTGAATTAAATATTGGAGATAGGATTAGATAGATAGTAGATAGATAGAAACAGAATTTTTTGAATTAGGATTTCGATATGAAGATGAATGAATTTGATGAAGATGAGATAGATAGATAGATAGATAGATAGGGATAGATATATAGAAACAGAATTTGATATATGAACAGAATGAGATAGATAGATAGATAGATAGATAGATAGATAGATAGATAGATAGATAGATAGATAGGAAGATAGATAATAGGAACTATATATAAACAGAATCCGATATGAACAGAATGAGATAGATAGATAGATAGATAGATAGATAGATAGATAGATAGATAGATAGATAGATAGATAGGGAAGTAAATACAAACAGAATCTGATGTGACCAGAATGAAATAGATAGATAGATAGATAGGGAACTATATATAAACAGAATCCGATATGAACAGAATGAAATAGATAGATAGATAGATAGATAGATAGATAGATAGATAGATAGATAGATAGATAGATATGGTCAAATGTTAATAATTTTCCATCCAGTCAAACTCGACAAGTATGAGATTTGTCTGTGTCGAATGTCCATCCTAGACAAGACAGAGATAATCTTAATTGACAGAAAAGAGAAATTCTCCGAAATAGTTGATGTCAGAATCACGAATACTAAGTAGAACATATTGCCTGTAAGATTCAGAAAAAAATGTGAAATCTAAGAGTTAAAGGTATGCCGATAATCAATGGGACACTGGGAAAGGCCTTCAGATTCGTGCCAATGTGAAATCGATCACTGCAATTGCACATGTAAAAACAAATACAGCGATAGAGTTCTTCTTCTATGTACTATGTGTCCCTTCAGGTCGCTGGCTGTCATCACTCAACACTACCTCCTATTTTGTAACATTTGTCCCTCTACAAAGACTTGCGATTCCCTTCTGTCATCTATTCAAAAAAGATCACCAGGTAGATCGCTTAATTCTTCTACCCATCTCCCCCTCTATGTTTCAAATTCTCCAAGCCTTCTTTCCTTATTACATATCCAAGTAATATCACCTGTCTCTTTCAGATTCTTTTTGATCTTTTGATTTCTATTTTCTTCAAGTCCTCCTCGTTGCATACGCACTTCGTCCATGCGTATTCTCAGCATCCTTCTGTAGAACCACATTTCTGTTACCCACTTCTTCTGTGAGAACATTTTTTAGCATTCACTGTCACCCGGTAGGGATTGCAATTACATAGTAGCTCAGCACTCTTTTCTTTGTTTCTCATTAAATCTTCCTGTTGCTTATTACTTTGCTTAGCTTTTGGAAGGCATCTTTCACTATCCCAATGCCAGTTCGGATTTCTGTTTCACACGTTCCATCTTCTTGTAAGATACTTCCCAGATTTAGGAACCTAATTATATTTCACGGAGAGGATCTTTATATTCACTTCTTCCTAACGCTGACAAGAAAAGAAAAACATGAATCCAGTTTACCTGCTCTCTGCCTTTAAATATCACAATGATAGAATGAGGAATCTGCATTTCAGAAGATCGGTCTCTCTTAACTTATATTACTCGTAGGAACAGTGAGAGCAAAATGGCTGTTATCTTCATTGTCTGTAGAATAACAATAATAAACAGCACTTACCGGTGTAAAGGTCCCAGCTAGCGTCCAGCTGGCAGACAAAAATAAAGCAGGTTGTAACTTAATACAAACCCTGCAAACTAACTGATGAATCAAGCTGGTATTTATATAGAAATACCTCCACTCAGGTACCAGCAGCCAATCACAGCCCAAGCAATGGACTATCCCACTTTAGCACAATGAGATGCTCCATGGCAACATAAATAGCTCTCTTTCTAAAGGTTGGATTATTATTCACTTAGCTTGCTCCACAACTGAGTGTTTATCTCTACCACGTGATTTTTTCATGACAATGAAGATAGTTTCATAGTAACGTCGATAAGAAAGATATTGAGGAAGATCTACACTGGTATAGTTTAACTGATTATTATTTAATTCATTGTTTAATATACTTTATCTGGATTTCGTAAGCTCCACTTACAATGTTTGTATATAATGTGGTGTACGCTATAAAGAATACCGTAATTCGCCATGTATAATACGCATTTTTTCTAAAAAATAATAAGCAAAATTAGAGGTGCGTATTATGCACAACTACAAAAATCTTTTAAAAAATTACCGTTTCATTGGTCGATTTCAGTTACGTAATGACTACTCACCACAGACATAAGACAATTTGATACTAACATTCGGCGATTGCAACCCCATAAGGATGTCAAATACAATCATATGTACCAAACAATACTTACAAATGTAAAATAAAATAAGAATTATCATAAAACTAAATTAGAATCATATTATTCTAAGTTTAAAACCATTTTTAATAAGTGTAAGAAACGCTGGCCGTAATGAAATTAGATAGTACATTTTATAGGGTTAAATTACTGTTATGCCATATTACCTAATCTATTGTAATGGACTCTCCCATAGATAATAAGTAGGAGTAGCAGTGGCAAGTCTGGCAGAACGATGTTGAGCGGTCTCTGACTGCGCACGCCTTCTGTCGAACTTTCTGCGTTAGCAGAGAGGAACCCGGACGCGGCTTTGCCGAAGAGCAAGGTTTCGTCCGGGGAGGTAGACAGGGCCTGAACCCGTCTAATCGGCTTCAAAGGCTATTTTTTTGGCCGGGCCTACGGGCTCGGGGATACCCACATTAAAACCGGCCTTGTGCCATATTCGGTCCTCGTGGGTGGAACGATAAATACTGAACGGTGTTGAGCGGTCTCTGACTGCGCACGCCTTCTGTCGAACTCTCTGCGTTAGCAGAGAGGAACTCGGACGAGGCTTTGCCGAAGGGCAAGGTTTCGTCCGGGGAGGTAGACAGGGCCTGAACCCGTCTAGGCGGGTTCAAAGGCTATATTTTTGGCCGGGCCTACGGGCTCGGGGATACCCACATTAAAACTGGCCTTGTGCCATATTCGGTCCTCGTGGGTGGAACGATAAATACTGAACGGTGTTGAGCGCGTCAGTCGAGATTCGGACATTTGAAGTACCATCACAACTAGATTTGCTGCGTCATTGACTATTATTTTCCAAGTTCCTAACGTTTTGTACGTCGGACCTAATTTAGGACGACTTATTAGAAATACAAGCCTCCACTGTGAAAATACTCCACAACAATTACTAAACAAGGGGTGCGTATTATGCGTAAGTAGAAGCATTTTCCCACACATTCAACTCAATTTTAGGGGTGCGTATTATATATGAAGGTGTATTTTACATGAGGAATTAGGGTGTTTGATCAGCACGGCTGAAGACGAATCTCCCACTGTAGGATATCTACCAACTGCCCCATGCGGTCAGATGTGGCACAAGGCCGAATTTAATATGGGGTATCCGAGCCCGTAGGCTCGGCCAAAAATTCCCCGTAGACGCCGTTTAAAACGGTGTCGGGTAGTTGTTTCGCGAGACGAGACTCTGTCCTTCGACATAGCCTCGTCTGGGGATCATCTCTGCCCGAAAGCCTCAAGAAAGACCATTTTTCACCACCCTTTTGTTTTCTTTTCTAACGCTCCCAGAATTATGAACAGCATCGTCGCTGTGGGGTTTTTTGAAAGCCCAGCTTTTCTAATAGTGTTATTTATCTGATTTCTTCGTCTCTTCAAGTTTTCCGCCATACTCAATTGAAATGGTAATTTCCAATATTTGGCACCTATTTCTTTCCTTTTCTGCAACAATGAAGATAAGAAATTCAAACAATTACATTTTCCAACCAACATCTTGTCAGTGTTGTTGAACCGAGGTATACATATTCAAATACTCTCAACGCCATTAAAAAAAGTACATAAAAGCAATATTTCTATAACTGTAAAAAGAGATATTAACATACGTAGCAGGGATTTGCCAAAATATTGTGTTACCGACAGCATCTATATAGGAAGATATATATCGGCATCTATGCTAATAATACCACTATTTACTCCAATCTTAATAATGAGTCACACTGATTCAATACGTTCAAATTGGCAGATAATATAAATAATGACCTACAAGTTGTTAACTGGGGCAAGAAATGGCTTGCTAATTTTTACGACTCCAAAACGGCTCTCATTTAATCATCTTTGAAAACCTGTTTTTTTATTTTCATCAGCATTTCCAAGAGAGTGCTATATTGGGACTTCTCAGGCTAACATTTACCGTTGACATGAAGTGCAAAGATTATATTAAATAAAGTGCTAGATCTACTGGTAGAAAAAAATTGGTTCAATGTGTCGAGCTAGACAATTTTTTTCTATCTTACGCCATTATAATTCTACTCTTCGTCTATGCATGGAATATTGCTGTCACATCTTCTGCTATGTATTTAGAGCTTCTTGATAAAATCCAAAGAAGAATCTGCAATGTTATCAGTCCTGACCTGGAATCTCGGCTACAGTCACTTTCCCACCGGCGTAATGTATCTATCTCTCTCTCTCTCTCTCTCTCTCTCTCTCTCTTCCCTGACTGACTGACTGTATCACCCAGCGGGCGGTTTCGAAAATACACTCAATTCGAACTGTGACTGAGAGCCGAGCCTTCTAATTTCCGGTCTAGTGCCACTTGTTCCCGAAAGTTATATTTTTTATCTGTTATTTTATTCGTTTTTGATCAAGTGGGTGATTGCTTTGACGATCCTATTTTATAAATTTTGCTGCTGGTGTGTTTGGCCCTGCCCATATATATTTTGCTTAAAAAACAAAACTACAATATTTATATTCTTAAAAGTATATACATTCTTATTCAAAGCGTTCCAAGGAAGGATTCCATAGACAATATATTTCATAACACTTTGTATAATATATTATTAGATTAATATAATGTAATATTATATTGTATAAAATATTTGTAAATTAAAATGTGTGTAATGATTAGCATTAGAAAGCATAATGCAACAATAAGTCGATATTTTCGCCTTTCCAATTTGAACACGTCATTCAGTTAGTTTTTAAATAAACAGTGGTAAAGGTAATAAATTAATAATAAATGAATATTCTTTTTTTATTTAATAAAAGATGATTTTTTAAATAATCCAGAAGAAATTATTTATTTATTTTATATAAAAGCAAGTATAAAAGACTAAACAATTAACCAAAAAAATTAAACAATTTGTATTTATTTACATACAATACGTCATTCAATTATTGATTCAAATAAACAGAGACAAAAAATAAAATACATTGAAAATGTAAAGATTAAAAGGATAAACGGGCAATTATTTTATTTAATAAAGGGTTTTTTTGTCTTGTTTTATTCTAATTACAGACATTATTCCGCGAAAGATAATTACGTTCTTTCCTTGAAAACACAAATTCCTACTTTTGTCCATGAGAACAAGATAAAGCTTAAAAATCTTTTTAAAAAAATGAAAATGTTTTAATTTACAAATATCTCTGCTTATATAAAGTGTACAGAAATAAATTGTTTATCAAACCTTGGATGTCAAATCAGAATATACGTATATATATTTTGTATTTTTAGCGTTTGGGCGAACACACCTACACATATACACATGAAGGATTTAGAACAAAGATACCGTTTCTTTTCTGTACATATTTCTTGATGATATTAAATTCGAATGAGGAGAGACAGAACCAACACAAACTTTACTAACAGCTACAAAGGACAGAAAATTGTGGCGAGCCTTCATTGCTCACATCCTGAAGAAGAAGAAGATCGTCCAGGTACAAAGAAGTAGTTTAGTTTTTGTAAATCACCATTTACTATTCTAATGCGTCTTGCGATTTCAGTGTCACATTTTCCATTGTGTGTAATGTTATCGGTCCTTACCTGGCATCTCGGCTTTAGTCACTTTATCAGCGCCGTTTCCTACTGACTTCTTCTAACGAGCTCTCCTTCTTGTTACCTTGACTTAAATGAATTTAAGCGTACATACGGTTTCCGCATCTTTATATTGTTGAAATAAGTAAATATAACCGCAAGTTCTATCCTAATAGTTTCTTCTCTCGTATTCCCGATTTCAGAAATCTTCCGGTTTCTTGTTTCCCTGCCATCTACCATTTTCCAATTTGTAAATGCAACGTCAATCACCAACTTCTGTCTTCCGGAAATCTGTTCTTTTACTGCCATTTCTCATCAATCGTTTTCTCATTTTTCTTTCAATCTCAGTAACCCCTGACGGCTTAGTGACATTATCGCCTTGCTTGGGGTGAAATGATTAAAAAATCCAGCATTGAATTAGAGTTTTGGAAACAACAGAAGCAGAGATAAGAAACGAAGACTGATGATTGTCAAATTTGCGGGTGAAGACAACACTTTCAAAAACATGAATTTTTTTTTTCATTATCTTGAGTGCAGAGTCCATAAGAATATTTTATTATAGCTATTAAAACGGACATTTTCTGAACAAAGAGAAAGGAGAAGAAAATAATAAAAATTCCGGTGGTTGGTAAATTGAAAAAAAATCGATGATTGGTTTATGTTCCTTACTCTTTAGAGATCGATCAAGGACTTTAAAAGAATATGTACAACAACTGAAATGAGGTAAATTAATAAAGGTAATATATATATATATATATATATGAAGAAAAATATACAGAAAAGACAAACAAAAATCTTAATATGTAATTATGCTGTATTAATGTTAATATAAAGTCAACGTCGGACGTTTCGGTCTATTTTAGACCATCATCAGGACATATTCACAAAACATAATTAACATTAGAACATATAAAATTCAACATGAAAAAGACGATGGACATAAGAGCACAACTAATCCAAACAGATAACTGAAATTTTTTTATATAAAATCAGCGTACCGTTTAAAATATGATCACGTCCTCGTCACGTGGGCGATGTTGTGAAAACGTATTCGAAGATGATTTCGAAATATTAAAATATTAAACAAACTCGATTGAACTATTTTCTCATATAAAAAGTTCGTCAAGAAATCCCTTCCGTTGATATAGGAATACGCAGAGATCAATAGGTTCTTATATTTTCATACAAGTCTTCCATGTTACAAAGTAAATAAAAAATGATTTCAAAATATTAGACAGGCACAATGGAACAATTTTAAACAGTTCGTTAAGAAATCTTTTTCTTACTTACAGGAATAGGCTGAGATCAATAGATCCTTATATTTTCGTACAAGCTTGAAGTCTTCCATGATATAAAGTAAATTCAGGTTTGTATTTCCAGTAGACAGTATGTAAGCAAATATATGGATATAGAAAAAACAATTTGATTTACTTTGTAACATGGAAGACTTCAAGCTTTTTTTTTTCTGTATATCTTTCTTCATACTGTCGGATCTATATCCATATATTTTTTATATATATATATATATATATATATATATATATATATATATATATATATAAAGTACATCTGGCAACTGCTCTTGAAAAGCACCTCGATCATTGGTTAAGTTGGGCAAGAAATGGCTTGTAAATTTTAATGCCTCCAAAATAAAACTGCTTTCACTTAATCACCGCAAAGAACATTTTCTGCCTACCATCAGTATGGCTGATGGTAAACATCGGGAAAGCAATACACTACGCCTTCTTGGCCTCACGTTTTCCACTGACTATATCGAATCAATTGCTTCGTCTACTGCAAGGAAAGTTAGTTCACTGTGATGTGAGACACGATTTTTTCTCGTCAGAGTTCATCTTGCACATTTACAAATCTACCATTCATCTATGCGTTGAATACTGCTCTGCTTATCCTTATATATACATCTCCAGATTCTTGAGAAAATCCAAAGTAGGGCCTCTAATGTAATTGATCCCGACCAGGCATCGCGACTTCGGTCACTTTTACAGCGACAGGACGTGGCTTCCCTCAGTTTTTTTCTATAAATATTTTATGGCAACTGCTTTGATGAGTTTTTTTTTTTTTTACCCCTGATGCCACGATTATATGAATTTAAGCGTCTTACTAGATTGGCAATTAGGTCTCACTGTTTTACTGTCAAAATAGCTAGGTGCAACCACCATTTCTATTCTAACAGTTTCTTTTCTTGCACTTCCCACTTTTGTAACTCTCAATTCCTTGCTTACCTGTTAAATACAATCTTCAAAAATTTAAATACAACGTCAATCGCCATCTTCTGTCTTCTTGAAGCCTGTTCCTTTTTTTGTCCTTCCCCTCAATTCACCCCCATTATCAGTCTTCTTATTCTCTTTCACTTTCACGCCCTGTAACCCCCTGCGTTCTAATGGCATTATCGCTTTGCTTGGGGTGAAATTATTAAAATTACACGTATATTAATAATATAACCTTATATGTACGTAAACTTATCACAGGGAAATTACATTTACATTAAAAAAACTACTTTTTCTATTTAGAGAGTGGGGATTGTTAAGATTTAATATACAAGATTATTTTTAAAAAATGAACCGATTTCATTAGGCAATATTTTAATAAGGAAAAGCAATAGAAAATTGCAGCCACGTCACTAGTATTCTACTTACAATCAACTTTTATTTCTTGTCTTACAATTGTTCAATGTGGCCACCACCTGCAGGACGGGCAACATCAATGCGATAAGAGAATTCCTCCCAGACGCGTATCAGCAAATCACAATTCACTGTTTTTATTCAATGTTTAAGGTCATCGAGTTCGGTGGGTAGCGGTGGAACATAAACGAGATCTTTTACGTATCCCCACAAAAAATCACACACAGTGAGGTATTCGGATCTCGCAGGCCCAGTACAATGAGGAAGGTCTTGGTAAATGCCCGAATGAACCCTGGTCTGCAAGGTTTCAAATGTAAACGTCTTCTTAGCACACGCCAGATAGTGAATAGAAAGATCGCAAGCTCACAGCGAGCTCAATTTGTGGGCTTCCGTGGTATCCCCTTGAATGTAGTCCTGATTCTCGACACTTTTTTCCCCCTTACACAAACACCTACTCTCTTGAAACTGTTTAAACCATAGTCGAATATTCTTGGGAGAAGGCGGACGAATGTCGAATTAATACGAAAAGCACGCTGCACCGTGACAACCGTATTGCTGAGGACTCGCCGTTTCAAGGGGAAACTGTTATGATGTTAATTTGGGGTTAATAAAGACAAATGCCAAATAACATGTAACAATAAAATGGGGTTTATTCGGTTGGTAAGTTGGTACAGATATCGCCTGAGTAGTCTATAACTTACTCAGCTCAAGAACTTCCCGGTATTTATCATTTCACCCACGGGAAACGAATATGGCACAAGGCCGGTTTTATTGTGGGTTTCTCCGAGCCCGTAGGCTCGGCCAAAAAATAGCCTTTTGAAGCCGATTAGACGGGTTCAGGCCCTGTCTACCTCCCCGGACGAAACCTTGCCCTTCGGCAAAGCCTCGTCCGGGTTCCTCTCTGCTAACGCCAGAGAGAGAGCGCAAGCACACAGCTAGATCGGTTTGTGGGCTTCCGTGAGCACCCTTTGAATGTAGTCCTGATTCTCGCCACTCGTGTTCGTCCTGGACTCTTTTTTACCCCCTTACACAGACACCTACTCTCTTGAAACTGTTTAAACCACAGACGAATGTTCTTGGGAGAAGGCGGACGAATGTCGAATTAATACGAAAAACACGCTGCACCGTGACAACCGTATTTATTTTCGCGAATTTGAGAAAACAGAACGCCTTTTGCTGAGGACTCGCCTATTCCGGAGGTGAACAAACAACTGAACGTTGCCAGAGATCCGACGCGACTACAGCGGCCCTGATGCAGCTATTCAAAACTTAGGAAACTCTTCTTTCAAATGGTCACTGACTTATTCCATGACGATGCTTGAGATTTGAAGTAATACGTCATGAAATCGGTTTATTCTTTTGGATATTGTTTCTAATAATTTCAAATGAAAGTCCGAATACGCCTCAATCAAATCTGCGTACATATCATCGCGACAAAACACAGCACAGGTGTTGTTATACAGGGTGGGTGAAAAGTAAGTAAGCATTAAAAATCGGTAATAAAATCCATATTCCTATTACAAATTTATTGAAACAAACGATACATTTTCTTTATTACATGGAGACATGAAAGTAAATCTTCATATTTCAACGTAAGCACCGGTGGCATCAACCATTTTCCTCAACCTGCCAAGCATGGAATGAACAATCTTCAGAAAAACGTCGTCCTGGATATCATTGAGAATCTCCTGAATCTGTGTCTCTAAATCCTCCAATGTGCGAGGTTTTGTCTTGTACACACGGGTAAAAATCACATGGAGTGAGATCTGGACTTCTTGGAGGCCATTCATAAGATCCGCGTTATTCCATCCAACGTACTAGAAAATGTTGGTCTAACCTCGCACGCACAGTAATAGTAAAATGGGGTTGTGCACAATCCTGCGTGAATATCGGGTCACCAATGGTACCCCAGCCAGACACCGTGGGCCACACGTAATTTTCGAGTACCAGAAGATAGCGGTACGTATACATAGTGTCACGCAGAAGATATGGACCGAAAGCTCTTGTTATTATCATTCCGCACCACACGGTCACTTTCGGTCGAGTTTGCATCCGCTTTGCCGGATCGTTATCACACGACGCCGAGGAATGGCACTTCTGGCGATTGATGAAGCCACCGACATAGAATACAGCCTTATCTCTCCAGAGGCTGTTTTCAAACAATTCAGGACAATTTTCATGCCAGCCGAGCATTAACTCTTCATAATCCATTCTACGGTCTAAGTTTTTAGGTTTTCTGTACATAAATAAGAAATCCCTATTAGTGTTTTCTCTTTAAGAATGTTTTCATCATGACTTCAATGATACTAAAAATTCTATCAGCAATTTCTAATGTCTAGTTACTTTCCACCCACCCTGTATATTAGATATTCTAGTATCGGAAAACTGAATGTATTATGTAACTTCACAAATTACGGAATAGACGCTTACAAATCCTAAGAGATTTATTGTACAATAAAATGATTTCTCTCGATAATTATTGCTTTTTCTTCTTCCTATAGAAAATTGTGATTCAGACAAAAATAAACGTTATTTTTTGTGTGTGTGTGTGTGTGTGTGTGTGTGTAGAGGAGTAAATTTTCTGCAAAAGAATTTTTAGAGTTCTCTAAGGAATAAACAAAATCCTGAATTTTGTGCTAAATACAAAAAAGAGACGATAAAACTCTATTCCAGAAGTTCCCAACAGATCCTCGACACAGATTTATTTGGATTAATTATTTTGTATACGAAAACAGACGTCTTATTTGACGGGGACTACAAAAAGCTCTCTTTTAAATAATGGACAAACTGACGTATAGATTTTTAATTAAAACACAAAAATTTACATTAATTAATAAAAATGTATGTATCTGTCTATTCTTTATTCAAAGCTAAATAATTATTGTTTTAATATATAAATTTATAAGTTTCGTGTGTTCATTTATATATATATATATATATATATATATATATATATATATATATATATATATATATATATATATATATACGTTAGTGCATGGGCCGGCGTTGCCCGGCCTTGATTCAAAAATCGTACGACTCATACAGCAATCGCTATCACTTGACTTAAAATATTTTTGCCCTTCCTTGCCTTTAAAGGAGTGCCCTTTGCCGTGCTGATGTTGCTACATGCCTTACTTCTTGCCTATCTCACACTGCGAATTTTTTCTAAGCTCTATACTAAACATTAAATCTGTTACGAAAAAAGAACTAAACAAAATGAACACAAAACGATTAAAAAAAAGGACTCGTAACAGGAAAAACCGAATGAAAAAAGAATGTTAACAACAAATACTTTTTCAAACCCAACCCAGTTCTGCGGAATCAGAATCAACGTTGAGTTTAAGCAAGCGAATGAGCCAATTGGAGTAAAGTGCCATGCAGATTTAAACTTTTCCCACTTGTGACGAATGCAGCTATCGATTTTTTTTTTTTGCATGCTAGCATGCTAGTTAACATTCGTGTCAGTCAGCTGTTGGCTCTCACGCTGGCCAATAGAATCTTCCTGCTCATTCGTGGCAGCCAGCTATTGGCTCTCACTCTGGCCAGTAGAAAATGGCCGCAAACTACATGAAAATTGCCGTAGAAGCATGAAAAATCGATTATTTCCACTGTCGATGGGAGTTGGGAAATGCAAAGTCGGTCTTGGCCTTCTCGCTAACTTGTAGCACATGCATGTAAGTTTTGGTGCAAATCCGTCGAAAATTGCGGTCGTGCATTCGTTACACACACACACACACACACACACACACACACACACATATCCTGCCTTTTTATATATATATATATATATATATATATATATATATATATATATATATATATATATATATATATAGTAACAGGATCAAATCCAACGGCGTCATTTGACCTAAAACAGTGCTATCGAAAGTTTGCGACAGACATTTTATTGTACTCAACAATTGGACATACGGAGAGGTTTGCGGTAATCATAGAGCCGAATTCGAATTTCAGGTGAGTTTATTGCTTTCATTTACATGCTAATACCATCACTTAACCCAGATATGGAAAAGGAAAAAATTTAATTCAAAGTGGCTGCCTTGTAGGTCCTCTTTAGGCAAAGGCCAGAAAGTAACTTAAAAAATTTCAACCTGGCATTTCGTCTTGTGGAAAGGAATTGTCTCCTTCCCCTACTTCGAGCCGTGACAGAAAATAATGGACTCAATAGTTCGAAAAAAAAAACACACAAGCTTGGGACACGGCACGGCAGCGTGAATCTCTCTAATTTCAGACCATTCACCTACGGCTAGACGGTGATGACGACGATTCGATCATTAGTTTAGGGAAACTTGAATTTTATTTCAAGTTTCTACCAGATCTAACATATGGCAATTATTAACCTCAAATGTTTGGGCATGTGTTTTCGGATAAATGCCATATAGAAAATGTTTTTTTTTTTTTTTTTTTTTTTATAAAGAAAAGTAATTTGTTAAGTTTTCAAAAACGGTTAAAACATTCTAAAAATTTTTAAACATAGTGCAGATATCACTGATGTTAGTACACTTTCACACTTGACGTTTATAAAAAAAAAAATCGGCCGGGTCCAATAATTCATTGATCGATTTTACACAATATCGAAATTATAAGAGTGACATCCCTTCCAGTATGATTTTAAAATATCATTATTTTTTTCTATTCCATAAGTAAGATATATTTAAAAATACTAATCAACTAAAATTATATACTAAAAAAATGTGTTCTATGTTTTATGAGTGGACCAGTCTATTTAAGTTGTGTTGATTCCACAGACAGACCTGTGGACCACACTCGACAAGAAGGTTCCAAATTTGACAAAGTCGTGAACAAGAAGCAGAATCAAAGAAGTCGGTGAATAAATTCCGTTTTGTTCACCCGCAGTAAATGATGTTTCAAAAATGATAAATTAGAATTCTTCATCTTCAAGTGTAATGTTACATATTTTAAGATTCGCGGACATTGATCAAACCTTTCTGAGAGTTGGGAAGCATAAAGTTGTGAAACCTCTGAGAGTTGACGAAAAAAAAAAAAACATTTTCTATATGGCATTTAGGTCAATGTTCACTTGTATATTTATATACGCTCTATCTCTGATATTGAGCACTTTATCCCATAAATATAGCACACCTTAAAACTATAAATATATATATTTCTTCATATATATATATATATATATATATATATTGTCATCCACAGACAGATTGTTTCGCTGTATCACAGCTCATCAGTGTGGCTAGACGTCGGATATATATATATATATATATATATATATATATATATATATTGATTATTAACTAGGGGGGTTGTACAATTTTCATAATGATTCATCATGTTTAGAAACGGAATCCTCAACGCAAATGCATGCAGAAAAACACTGGACGGTCGTTTCGTCCTTTTTGAGATTCATCAGGAGTGCACATCTTCCATCAGCACTAAGTGTCGAACCTGGACCAATCCGATATGGCGAGAGCATCATACCAATGGGCCAAGAAGACGAGGAGGTTTCTTAGAATACGAAGAAGTCGAAGAAGAAATGATGGATGTTCCTGCGGTGATGTTCCTTACTAACAAAGGTATACGAAAAAGAAGGAGGAACAGATGGATATTCTTGAGAGGAAGTTCCTTAATAACAAATGAAGAGAGATGAGGAAGAGAAAAAAAGAGGGATGTTCTTGACAGTAAGTTTCTTATTACCAAAGGAGTATGAAGAAGAACAAGAAGTAAAAAAATGGTGTATGCTCTTGGGAGAAAATTCCTTACCAACAAAGGAATACGAAAAGGAAGAAGACAAAAAGTTGGATGTCCTTCAGAGGAGGTTACTTGATAAAAAAGGAATACAATAAGAAGACGAAGAGAGAAAAGATGGGCGTTTTTGAGAGGATATTCTTTACTAACAAAGAAGAAGAAGAAATAATTTAGAATCACATAATGGGAAAACTAATTAAATGTCTCATATGGGAATAAGAAAGATTTTGCAAACGCGTTTCAACATCAGATGCATCATCAAATATCAAACAGGAATAGATGACCAATATCCATAATTAGTCATTCAGGGTATTTCTGAAATGAACAGGAAACTCTGAATCTATATGGACGCGCGATTAGAGCGATGAGTAAACGCTAGCCTTTCACTTTCAAAAGTTTTGATAGATATGAAAAGAATTGGAAATAGAGGGGCCGATAGTATTGAAGATAAAGCCGATTTGGCTATCAAGCAATATACAACGCAGGGTAAATGAAAGATGAATTCTGATAAAGAAAACTGGTAGAACTAA
This sequence comes from Acanthosepion pharaonis, assembly GCA_903632075.3. Lineage (NCBI taxonomy): Eukaryota > Metazoa > Mollusca > Cephalopoda > Sepiida > Sepiidae > Acanthosepion > Acanthosepion pharaonis. The sequence continues at coordinate 1,138,850 of CAHIKZ030000765.1, forward strand.
CATTTCAAAAGCGGGGGTTATACAATATATACCACCTCGTCACAAATAGAGACTGTCTATTATATCGAGAGTGACTATTATATAGTGAGTGACTATTATATAGAGAATGACGATTATATAGAGAATGACAATTATATAGAGACTGTCTATTATATAGAGACTGTCTATTATATAGGGAGTGACTATTATATAGAGCCTGTCTATTATATAGAGAGTGATTATTATATAGAGACTGTTTATTATATAGAGAGTGACTAGTTTATATACAGAGACTGTTTATTATGAGTGGCTTACATATAGAGAGTTACTATTATACAGAGACTGTTTATTATAGAGAGTGGCTATTATAGAGAGTTACTATATACAGAGAGACTTTTTTATTATATAGAGAGTGGTTACTATTATATAGAGAGTGGCTATTATATAGTTACTATACAGAGACTGTTTATTATATAGAGAGTGGCTATTATATAGAGTTACTATTATACAGAGACTGTTTATTATATAGAGAGTGGCTATTATATAGAGAGAGTTACTATTATACAGAGACTGTTTATTATATAGAGAGTGGCTATTATATAGAGAGTTACTATTATACAGAGACTGTTTATTATATAGAGAGTGGCTATTATATAGAGAGTTGTTTATTATACAGAGACTGTTTATTATATATACAGAGTGGCTATTATATAGAGAGTTACTATTATACAGAGACTGTTTATTATATAGAGAGTGGCTATTATATAGAGTTACTATTATACAGAGACTGTTTATTATATAGAGAGTGGCTATTATATAGAGAGTTACTATTATACAGAGACTGTTTATTTATAGAGAGTGGCTATTATATAGAGAGTTACTATTATACAGAGACTGTTTATTATATAGAGAGTGGCTATTATATAGAGAGTTACTATTATACAGAGATTTTATTATATAGAGAGTGGCTATTATAGAGTTACTATTATACAGAGACTGTTTATTATATAGAGAGTGGCTATTATATAGAGAGTTACTATTATACAGAGACTGTCTATTATATAGAGAGTTACTATTATACAGAGACTGTTTATTATATAGAGAGTGGCTATTATATAGAGAGTTACTATTATACAGAGACTGTTTATTATATAGAGAGTGGCTATTATATAGAGAGTTACTATTATACAGAGACTGTTTATTATATAGAGAGTGGCTATTATATAGAGAGTTACTATTATACAGAGACTGTTTATTATATAGAGAGTGGCTATTATACAGAGAGTTACTATTATACAGAGACTGTTTATTATATAGAGTGGCTATTATACAGAGAGTTACTATTATACAGAGACTGTTTATTATATAGAGAGTGGCTATTATACAGAGAGTTACTATTATACAGAGACTGCTATTGTTTTTTTTATTATATAGAGAGTGGCTATTATACAGAGAGTTACTATTATACAGAGACTGTTTATTATATAGAGAGTGGCTATTATACAGAGAGTTACTATTATACAGAGACTGTTTATTATATAGAGAGTGGCTATTATACAGAGAGTTACTATTATACAGAGACTGTTTATTATATAGAGAGTGGCTATTATAGAGAGTTACTATTATACAGAGAGATTTACTATTATACAGAGACTGTTTATTATACAGAGACTGGCTATTATATGGCTATTATACAGAGAGTTACTATTATACAGAGACTGTTTTATTATATAGAGAGTGGCTATTATAGAGAGTTACTATTATACAGAGACTGTTTATTATATAGAGAGAGTGGCTATTATATAGAGAGTTACTATTATACAGAGACTGTTTATTATATAGCTAGAGAGGTTACTATTATACAGAGAGTTAGTTACTATTATACAGAGACTGTTTATTATATAGAGAGTGGCTATTATACAGAGAGTTACTATTATACAGAGACTGTTTATTATATAGAGAGTGGCTATTATATAGAGAGTTACTATTATACAGAGACTGTTTATTATACAGTGGCTATTATATAGAGACTGTTTATTTATACAGAGACTGTTTATTATATAGAGAGCTATTATACAGGCTATTATATAGAGAAGTTACTAGTTTATACAGAGACTGTTTATTATATAGAGAGTGGCTATTATATAGAGAGTTACTATTATACAGAGACTGTTTATTATATAGAGAGTGGCTATTATACAGAGAGTTACTATTATACAGAGACTGTTTATTATATAGAGAGTGGCTATTATATGAGAGTTACTATTATACAGAGACTGTTTATTATATAGAGACTGGCTATTATATAGAGAGTTACTATTATACAGAGACTGTTTATTAGAGTTACTATTATACAGAGACTGTTTATTATACAGAGAGTGGCTATTATATAGAGACTATTATACAGAGACTATTTTATTACAGAGACTGGCTATTATTATAGAGTTACTATTATACAGAGACTATTATACAGAGTTTATTATATGAGAGTGGCTATTATATAGAGAGTTACTATTATACAGAGACTGTTTATTATATAGAGAGTGGCTATTATATAGAGAGTTACTATTTATACAGAGACTGTTTATTATATAGAGAGTGGCTATTATACAGAGAGTTACTATTATACAGAGACTGTTTATTATATAGAGAGTGGCTATTATTAGAGAGTTACTATTATACAGAGACTGTTTTTATTAGTGGCTATTATAGAGAGTTACTATTATACAGAGACTGTTACTATTATACAGAGTTACTATTATGTTTTATTATATAGAGAGTGGCTATTATAGAGAGTTACTATTATATAGAGAGTTACTATTATACAGAGAGACTGTTTATTATATAGAGAGTGGCTATTATATAGAGAGTTACTATTATACAGAGACTGTTTATTATATAGAGAGTGGCTATTATATAGAGAGTTACTATTATACAGAGACTGTTTATTATATAGAGAGTGTCTATTATACAGAGAGTGTTTATTATATAGAGAGTGGCTATTATATAGAGAGTTACTATTATACAGAGACTGTTTATTATATAGAGAGTGGCTATTATACAGAGAGTTACTATTATACAGAGACTGTTTATTATATAGAGAGTGGCTATTATATAGAGAGTTACTATTATACAGAGACTGTTTATTATATAGAGAGGTACTATTTGGCTATTATATAGAGAGTTGTTTATTATACAGAGACTGTTTATTATATAGAGAGTGGCTATTATACAGAGAGTTACTATTATACAGAGACTGTTTATTATAGGAGAGTGGCTATATAGAGAGTTACTATTATACAGAGACTGTTTATTATATAGAGTTGGCTATTATACAGAGAGTTACTATTATACAGAGACTGTTTATTATATAGAGAGTGGCTATTATACAGAGAGTTACTATTATACAGAGACTGTTTATTATATAGAGAGTGGCTATTATATAGAGAGTTACTATTATACAGAGACTGTTTATTATATAGAGAGTGGCTATTATATAGAGAGTTACTATTATACAGAGACTGTTTATTATATAGAGAGTGGCTATTATATGAGAGTTACTATTATACAGAGACTGTTTATTATATAGAGTGGCTATTATACAGAGGTTACTATTATACAGAGACTGTTTATTATATAGAGAGTGGCTATTATATTATATACAGAGACTGTTTATTATATAGAGAGACTATTATTTAGAGAGTTACTATTATACAGAGACTGTTTATTATATAGAGAGTGGCTATTATATAGAGAGTTTTTATTATACAGAGACTGTTTATTATATAGAGAGTGGCTATTATATAGAGAGTTACTATTATACAGAAGACTGTTTATTATATAGAGGAGTGGCTATTATATGGAGAGTTACTATTATACAGAGACTGTTTATTATAGAGAGTGGCTATTATATAGAGAGTTACTATTATACAGAGACTGTTTATTATATAGAGATTGGCTATTATATAGAGAGTTACCATTATACAGAGACTGTTTATTATATAGAGAGTGGCTATTATATAGAGAGTTACTATTATACAGAGACTGTTTATTATATAGAGAGTGGCTATTATATAGAGAGTTGTCTATTATACAGAGACTGTTTATTTATATAGAGAGAGTTACTATTATATAGAGACTGTTTATTTATACAGAGACTGTTTTATTATGTAGAGTGTGGCTATTATACAGAGAGTTACTATTATACAGAGACTGTTTATTATATAGAAATTGGCTATTATATATAGAGTTACTATTGTCTATTATACAGAGACTGTTTATTATAGAGAGTGGCTATGCGAGATTATATAGAGAGTGTTTATTATATGAGACTGTTTTTATTATATAAGAGAGTGGCTATTATAAGAGAGATTTTATTTACTATTATACAAAGACTGTTTATTATATAGAGTTTATTATATAGAGAGTTACTATTATACAGAGACTGTTTATTATATAGAGAGTGGCTATTATAGAGAGTTACTATTATACAGAGACTGTTTATTATATAGAGACATCTATTATATAGACTGTTACTATTATACAGAGACTGTTTATTAGGTATATTATATGAGGCTATTATTATAGAGACTGTTTATTATATATGAGTTACTGTTTATTATATAGGAGAGTGGCTATTATATAGAGACTGATTACTATTATACAGAGACTGTTTATTATAAGAGAGTGGCTATTATACAGAGAGTTACTATTATACAGAGCTTTGTTTATTATATGAGAGGTGGCTATTATATGAGACTATTTACAGAGACTATTATGCAGAGACTGCTATTTTATTACTATAGAGACTGGCTATTATATAGAGAGTTACTATTATACAGAGACTGTTTATTATATAGGAAGTTGGCTATTATATAGAGTTACTATTATACAGAGAGACTGTTTATTATATAGGTGGAAAATTATTTATTATATAGAGAGTTACTATTATACAGGGCTGTTTATTATACAGAGAGCTGACTTTTATAGAGACTGTTTATTATATAGAGACTGTTATTATACAGAGATATTGGCTATTATACAGATTTATTATGCAAGGACTATTTATTATATAGAGAGTGGCTATTATATAGAGAGTTACTATTTGTACTGAGACTGTTTATTATATGAGAGTGGGCTATTATAGAGAGTTACTATTATACAGAGACTGTTTATTATAGAGTGGCTATTATAGAGAGTTACTATTATACAGAGACTGTTTTATTATATAGAGAGTTACTATTATACAGAGACTGTTTATTATATAGAGACTGTTTATTATATAGAAGTGGCTATTATATAGAGAGTTACTATTATACAGAGACTGTTTATTATATGAGAGTGGCTATTATATAGAGAGTTACAGAGACTGTTTATTATACAGAGACTGTTTATTATATAGAGTGGCTATTATATAGAGAGTTACTATTATACAGAGACTGTTTATTATATGAGTGGCTATTATGGCTATTATAGACTGTTTACTATTATACAGAGACTGTTTATTTATATGGCTATTAGCATGGCTATTATGAAGTCTATTATTACTATTATACAGAGACTGACTGTTTACGGGCTGTTTATTATATAAATTGGCTATTATATGAGAGTTACTATTATATACAGACTGTTTATTATATAGGGAGTTACTATTATGCAAGAGACTGTTTATTATATAGAGGGTGTTTATTATATAGAGTTACTATTATACAGAGCTGTTTATTATTGGCTATTATACAGAGACTGTTTATTATATATTGGCTATTATACAGAGTTACTATTATACACAGAGACTGTTTATTATATAGAAGTGGCTATTATATTGCATATACAGAGAGTTACTGTTTATTATACAGAGACTGTTTATTATATAAAGTGGCTATTATATAGAGAGTTACTATTATACAGAGACTGTTTATTATACAGAGACTTTTATTATATGAAAGTGGCTATTATATAGAGAGTTACTATTATACACAGGACTGTTTTATTATATATGAAAGTGGCTATTATATGAGCTGAAAGGACTTACTATTATACAGAGACTGTTTATTTACTCTTTATATAGGACTGTTTTATTATAGAGCTGTTTATTATATAGTGGCTATTATATAGAGAGTTACTATTATACAGAGACTGTTTATTATATAGAGGTGGCTATTATATGGCTACTTATGAGACTTACTATTATACAGAGACTGTTTTTATATAGAAGTGGCTATTATAGTGGCTATTATATACAGAGACTGTTTATTTATTATTATAGAGACTGTTTATTATACAGATTATATAGAGAATGGCTATTATATAGACTGTTTATTTACTATTATACAGAGACTGTTTATATTATATAGAGGTGGTGAGCTATTATGCAGAAAGTTACTATTATACAGAGACTGTTTATTATATAGAAATTGGCTATTATATAGAGAGTTACTATTATACAGAGACTGTTTATTATACAGAGAGTGGCTATTATACAGGGATTGTTTATTATACAGAGACTATTTTATTATATGAGACTGGCTATTATATAGAGAGTTACTATTATACAGACTGTTTATTATATGAAATTGGCTATTATATAGAGAGTTACTATTATACAGAGACTGTTTATTATACAGAGACTGTGGCTATTATATGAAGTTACTATTATACAGAGACTGTTTATTATATAGCAGAGACTGTTTTTATTATATTAAGAGGTTTTATTATATAGAGACTGTTTTATTATATAGAGGTTTATTATATTACTATTATATAGAGGTTTCTATTATACAGAGACTGTTTATTATATAGAGACTGTTTATTATATAGGTTGGCTATTATATGGCTATTATACAGAGACTGTTTATTATGCAGAGTAGCTGTTTGTTTATTATATGAAATTGGCTACATTATATAGAGAGTTACTATTATACAGAGACTGTTTTATTATATGAAAGTGGCTATTATATAGAGAGTTACTATTATACAGAGACTGTTTATTATATACTGTTTTATTATATGAAAGTGGCTATTATATGGCTATTATATATGAGACTGCTATTATGCAGAGACTGTTTATTATATAGAAATTGGCTATTATATAGAGAGTTGGCTATTATACAGAGACTGTTTATTATATACAGAGTGGCTATTATATAGAGTTACCTATTATACAGGGCTGAGACTGTTTATTATATTATACTGTCTATTATATAGAGACTGTTTATTATATAGAGACTATTATATGAGACTGTTTATTATACAGAGACTGTTTATTATATGAGTGGCTATTATATAGAGAGTTACTATTATACAGAGACTGTTTATTATGCAAGAGACTGTTTTATTATATAGAGACTGTTTATTATATGAGTGGCTATTATATGAGAGTTACTATTATACAGAGACTGTTTATTATATGAACTGGCTATTATATTATTATACAGAGACTGTTTATTATACAGTGGCTAGTTTATTATACAGAGACTGTTTATTATATAAGTGGCTATTATATAGAGTTACTATTATACAGAGACTGTTTATTATATAGACTGACTGGCTATTATATAGAGAGTTTATTATACAGAGACTGTTTATTATATAGAGACTGCTTTTATTATTTACTATTATACAGAGCTGTATTTATTATACAGAGACTGTTTGTTTTATTATATAGAGGTGGCTATTATATAGAGTTACTATTATACAGAGACTGTTTATTATATAGAGAGTGGCTATTATATAGAGAGTTACTATTATAAAGAGACTGTTTATTAAAGAGACTGTTTATTATAGAGTTAGTGAGACTGTTTATTATATAGAGAGTTACTATTATACAGAGACTGTTTATTATATGAGAGTGGCTATTATACAGAGATTATATAGAGAGTTTATTATACAGAGACTGTTTATTATACAGAGACTGTTTATTATATAGAGAGTGGCTATTATATAGAGTTACTATTATACAGAGACTGTTTATTATATAGAGAGTGGTGGCTATTATATAGAGAGTTACTATTATAGAGAGACTGTTTATTATATGAGGTGGCTATTATATAGAGTTACTATTATACAGAGACTGTTTATTATATAGAGACTGGCTATTATATAGAGAGTGGCTATTATATAGAAGTTACTATTATACAGAGACTGTTTTATTATAGAGAGACTGGCTATTATATAGAGACTGTTTACTATTATACAGTTTATATGCAAGTTTTATTATATAGAGACTGGCTATTATACAGAGACTGTTTATTATATAGAAATTGGCTATTATATAGAGACTGTTTATTATACAGAGACTGTTTATTATATAGAGAGTGGCTATTATACAGAGACTGTTTATTATATATTATAAGTGGCTATTATATAGAGAGTTACTATTATACATAGACTGTTTATTATATAGAGTGGCTATTATATGAGACTGTTACTGTTTATTATATAGAGAGTGGCTATTATAGTTTATATACAGAGACTGTTTATTATTATAGAGAGCTATTATATGAGTCTTTATTACAGAGACTGTTTATTATATAGAGAGTGGCTATTATATGAGAGTTACTATTATACAGAGACTGTTTATTATATAGAGAGTGGCTATTATATAGAGACTGTTTATTATACAGAGACTGTTTATTATATGAAATTGGCTATTATATAGAGACTATTTTATTATACAGAGACTGTTTATTATATGAAGTGGCTATTATATAGAGAGTTACTATTACTATTTATTATACAGAGACTGTTTATTATATAAGTGGCTATTATATATACTATATACGGAGACTGTTTATTATACAGAGGTGGCTATTATGTTTATTATACAGAGACTGTTTATTTATAGAAAGTGGCTATTATATGAGAGTTACTATTATACAGAGACTGTTTATTATATACTGTTTATTATAGAGTGGCTATTATATAGAGAGTTACTATTATACAGAGACTGTTTATTATATGAGAGACTATACTGTTTATTTAGTGGCTATAGAGACTGTTTATTATATAGAGACTGGCTATTATACAGAGAGTGTTTATTATACAGAGACTGTTTATTATATGAGGTGGCTATTATATAGCAGACTGTTTATTATACAGAGACTGTTTATTATATAGAAATTGTCTGTTATGAGTTACTATTATGCAAGAGACTGTTTATTTTATTATATTATGGTGGCTATTATATAGAGAGTTACTATTATGAGACTGTTTATTATATGGGACTGGCTATTATACAGAACTGTTTATTATATAGAGAGTGGCTATTTATGTTACTATTATACAGAGACTGTCTATTTATTATATATATAAGTGGCTATTATATAGAGAGTTACTATTATACAGAGACTGTTTTATTATATACTGTTTATTATATGAAATTGGCTATTATATGGTTACTATTATACAGAGACTGTTAGTGGCTATTATACAGAGCTATTTTATTATAGTGGCTACACATTATACAGGACTGTTTATTATACAAGAGAATGTTATTATGCAGAGACTGTTTATTATACAGAGACTGTTTATTATATAGAGAGTGGCTATTATATAGAGAGTTACTATTATACAGAGACTGTTTATTATATAGAGAGTGGCTATTATACAGAGACTGTTTATTATATAGAGAGTGGCTATTATATAGAGAGTGGCTATTATACAGAGACTGTCTATTATACAGAGACTGTTTATTATACTGTTTATTATATTTGGCTGTTTATTATACAGAGACTATTTATTATATAGAGACTGGCTGGCTATATATGAAGTTACTATTATGCAGAGACTGTTTATTATATAAGTGGCTATTATATAGAGAGTTACTATTATACAGAGACTGTTTATTATACAGAGACTGTTTATTATACAGAGACTGTTTATTATATAGAGAGTGGCTATTATATAGAGAGTTACTATTATACAGAGACTGTTTATTATACAGAGACTGTTTTTATTATATATAGAGTTACTATTATACAGAGACTGTTTACTATATATAGAGTGGCTATTATGAGGCTATTTTATTATTAGTGGCTATTATACAGAGACTGTTTATTATATAGAAATTGGCTATTATATGAGGTTACTATTTGAGACTGTCTATTATTATAGAGACTGTTTATTATATAGACTGTTTTATTATATAGAGACTGTTTATTATATAGAGAGTTACTATTATATAGACTGTTTACTATTTAGTTTATTATACAGAGACTGTTTATTATACAGAGTGGCTATTATTGAGAGTTACTATTATACAGAGACTGTTTATTATATGCTAAATTGGTTACTATTATACAGAGACTGTTTATTATACAGAGACTGTTATTATACAGAAGTGGCTATTATATAGAGTTACTATTATACAGGACTGTTTATTATATAGACAGTGGCTATTATTTATAGAGACTGTCTATTATACAGAGACTGTTTATTATATGAGACTGGCTATTATATGAGAGTTACTATTATACAGAGACTGTTTATTATATAGAGACTGTTTATTATTGGCTATTATATAGAGACTGTTTTTATTATACAGGAAGACTGTTTATTATATAGAGTGGCTATTATATGGCTATTATACAGAGACTGTTTATTATACAGAGACTGTTTATTATATGAGACTGTTTATTATATAGAGAGTGACTATTATATAGAGACTATTTGCAGAGATTGTTTATTATACAGAGACTGTTTATTATATAACAAAATTGGTTTATTATATGAAGAGTGGCTATTATACAAGACTGTTTATTATATAGAACTATTTTATTATATAGAGGTTACTATTATACAGAGACTGTTTATTATATGAAATTGGCTATTATAGTGTTACTATTATACAGAGACTTTTTATATATGGCTATTATATAGAGTTTATTATACAAGACTGTTTATTATATGAAAGTGGCTATTATATGAGGGCAGAGACTGTTTATTATACAGAGACTGTTTATTATTAAGAGTTACTATTATGCAAGACATTATATAAGTGGCTATTATATGAGAGTTACTATTATACAGAGACTATTTATTATATAGAACTGTTTATTATATGAAAGTGACTTTATTATATAGAGTTAGCTATTATTACTGTTTATTATACAGAGACTGTTTATTATATGAAGTGGCTGTATATGAAAGTTACTATTATACAGAGACTGTTTATTATATAGAGACTGGCTATACGAGACTGTTTATTATATAGAGTTACTGTTTATTATAGAGTTATTTATTATGCAGGGCTGTTTATTATATGAAAGTTACTATTATACAGAGACTGTCTATTATACAGAGGCTGTTTATTATATAGAGAGTGGCTATTATATAGAGAGTTACTATTATACAGAGGCTGTTTATTATATGAAGTGGCTATTATATAGAGTTACTATTATACAGAGACATTTTACTATATGAAATTATATTATATGAACTGTCTATTATAGAGACTGTTTCTTATATAGAGGTGGCTATTATATAGAGTTATTATTATACAGAGACTATTTATTATATAAGTGGCTATTATATATAGTTACTATTTACCATTATACAGAATTTGTTTATTATATGAGGTGGCTATTATATGAGAGTTACTAATATGCAAGAGACTGTTTTATTATGAGAGTGGCTATTATATGAGAGAGTTACTATTATGCGAGACTGTTTATTATATGAAATTGGCTATTATGTAGAGAGTTACTATTATACAGAGACTGTTTGTTATATAGAGTGGCTATTATATAGAGAGTTTTATATACAGAGACTATTTATTATATAGAGCTATTTTTTATTATAGTTACTATTATATAGAGTTTTTATTATACAGAGACTGTCTATTATGATACTGTTTATTTATAGAAAACTGTTTATTATATATAGAGAAATTGGCTGTTATATTATACAAGTTACTATTATGCAGAGACTGTTTATTATATAGAGCTATTGGCTATTATATTATACGAGGTTACTATTATGCAGAGACTGTTTATTATATAAGAGGTTACTATTATGAGACTGTTTATTATACAGAGACTGTTTATTATATGAAATTGGCTATTATATAGAGTTACTATTATACAGAGACTGTTTATTATATAGAGTGGCTATTATATAAGACTGTTACTATTATACAGAGACTGTTTATTATATAAAGTGGCTATTATATAGACTTACTATTATACAGAGACTGTTTATTATACAGAAGTGGCTATTATAAAACACTATTTACTATTATACAGAGACTATTTTATTATATGAGAGTGGCTATTATATGGTTACTATTATACAGAGACTGTCTATTATATAGACTGTCTATTATACAGAGACTGTTTATTATATAGATTGGCTATTATATGAGAGTTGCTATTATACAGAGACTGTTTATTATATAGAGAGTTATTTTATATGAGAGTTACTATTATACAGAGACTGTTTATTATATGAAAGTGGCTATTATATAGAGTTACTATTATACAGAGACTGTTTATTAGCTATAGAGACTGGCTATTATATGAGGTTACTATTATACCCAGAACTGTTTATTATATATGAAATTGGCTATTATATAGAGAGTTACTATTATACAGAGACTGTTTATTATATAGAGTGGCTATTATATGAGTTACTATTATACAGAGACTGTTTATTATATGAGACTGTTTATTATATAAGTGGCTATTATATATGCAGAGACTATTATACGAGACTGTTTATTATAGAACTGTCTATTATTATATGACATTACTATTATACAGAGACTGTTTATTATACAGAGGTGGCTATTATATAGAGACTGTTTATTATATGCAGGGGCTATTTTATTATATAGTTACTATTATGCAGAGACTGTTTATTATACAGAGACTGTTTATTATATGAAATTATGGCTATTATTAGGTTACTATTATATGAGACTGTTTATTATATAGTGGCTATTTATTATGAGTTGGCTATTATACAGAGACTGGCTTTATATAGAGTGGCTATTATGCAGAGACTGTTTATTATATGAAATTGGCTGTTATATGAGGTTACTATTATGAGACTGTCAGAGACTGTTTTATTTATAGTGTTTATTATATTATATGGAACTATTATATAGGACATTTATTATATAGAGAGTTACTATTATATACAGAACTGTTTATTATATGAAATTGGCTATTATATAGGTTTTACTGTTTATTATACAGAGAGTGGCTATTATATAGAGTTACTATTATACGAGACTGTTTATTATATGAAATTGGCTATTATATGAGGGAGTTACTATTATGCAGAGACTGTTTATTATATGAAGAGTGGCTATTATATAGAGAGTTACTATTATGCTGAGACTGTTTATTATATGAGAGTGGCTATTATATAGAGAGTTACTATTATACAGAGACTGTTTATTATATGAAATTGGCTATTATGTGATTTGCTATTATACAGAGACTGTTGTTTATATATATAGACTTACTATTATACAGAGACTGTTTATTATATGAAATGGCTATTATATAGAGTTACTATTATACAGAGACTGTTTATTATATAGAGTGGACTGGCTATTATACAGAGACTGTTTATTATTAGAAGTGGCTATTATACAGAACTGTTTATTATTATATAAGTGGCTATTATATGAAAGTTACTATTATACAGAGACTGTTTATTATATGAAATTGGTATTATATATGAAGGTTACTATTATACAGAACTGTTTATTATGAAGTGGCTATTATATGAAGGCAATATGAGACTATTTATATAGAGACTGTTTATTATATAGAGAGTGACTAGTTACTATATAAGACTGTTTATTATATAGACTGTGGCTTATATATGAAGTGGCTATTATATAGAGACTGTTTATTATATAAGTGGCTATTTTATTTACCTGTGCAGAGACTGTTTATTATATAGAAGTGGCTATTATATGAAGTTACTATTATACAGAAACTGTTTATTATATGGGGGAGCTACTATATTATATAGAGTTACTATTATACAGAGACTGTTTATTATACAGAAGGTGGCTATTATATGAGATTTACTATTATACAGAGACTGTTTTATTATATATATGAGGGGCTATTATACAGAGACTGTTTATTATATATGAAATTGGCTATTATACAGGACTGTCTATTATACAGAGACTGTTTATTATATAGAGGTGGCTATTATATAGAGAGTTGTCTATTATACAGAGACTGTTTATTATATGAAGTGGCTATTATATGGGGAGTTACTATTATGCAGGGCTGTTTATTATATAGAGGTGGCTATTATATAGAGTTACTATTATACAGACTGTTTATTATATAAGTGGCTATTATATAAGTTACTATTATACAGAAGACTGTTTATTATATGAGAGTGGCTATTATATAGAGAGTTACTATTATACAGAGACTGTTTATTTATAGATTGGCTATGTGGCTATTATATAGAGACTGTTTATTATACGAGGTGACTGTTTATACAGAGACTGTTTATTATATAGAGAGTGGCTATTATATGAGGTTACTATTATACAGAGACTTCATTTATTATATGAAGTGGCTATTATATGAGAGTTACTATTATACAGAGACTGTTTATTATATAAATTATGGCTATTATATAGAGAGTTACTATTATACAGAGACTGTTTTATTATATGAGGTGGCTATTATATGAGAGTTACTATTATACAGAGACTGTTTATTTTGAAATTATATAGGGAGTTACTATTATACAGCTGTTTATTATATAGAGAGAATTACTATTATATAGAGACTGTTTACAGAGATTATATATGAAGTGGCTATTATATAGTTACTATTATACGTTACTGTTTATTATATATGACTATTATGAGTTACTATTATGCAAGAGACTGTTTATTATATAAAGTGGCTATTATATATAGAGTTACTATACAAATTTGTTTATTATATAAGTGGCTATTATATAGAGACTTACTATTATACAGAGACTGTTTTATTATATAGAGCTATTATATGTGGCTATTATATAGACTGTTTATTATATATCTATTATACACAGTTACTATTTGTTATTTTATATAGAAAGTGGCTATTATATGAAATTTATTATTATACAGAGACTGTTTATTATATGAAAGTGGCTGATTTACTATTATACAGAGGTTACTATTTATGCAGAGACTGTTTATTATATAGAGGCTTTTATTATATGAGAGTTACTATTATACAGAAGCTGTTTATTATATGAGAGTGGCTATTATATAGAGTTACTATTATACCCGAGACTGTTTATTATATAGAGAGTGGCTGTTATATGAGAGTTGCTATTATACAGACTGACTGTTTATTAGGTTATAGAGACTGTTTATTATATGAGTGGTTACTATTATACGTATGCAGACTGTTTATTATATAGAAATTGGCTATTATATAGAGTTACTATTATACAGAGACTGTTTATTATAGAAGTGGCTATTATATGAGACTGTCTATTATACGAAGACTGTTTATTATATATAGGTGGCTATTATATAAGAGGTTATTATTATACAGGGGAGACTGTTTATTATATAGAGAATTGGCTATTATATGAGACTTACTATTATACGAGACTGTTTATTATATGATGGCTATTATATAGAGACTGTCTATTATGCAGAGACTGTTTATTACATAGAGAGTGGCTATTATATAGAGTTACTATTATACAGAGACTGTTTATTATATAGAGAGTGGCTATTTATATAGAGTTACTATTATACAGAGACTGTTTATTATATGATGTGGCTATTATATGAGAGTTACTATTATACAGGGCTGACTGTTTATTATATGAGGACTTTGTCTATTATGCAGAGACTATTTATTATATGAAGGTGGCTATTATATAGAGACTGTCATTATGCAGAGACATTTATTATATGAGAGTGGCTATTATATGAAATTTTTATTATACAGAGACTGTTTATTAACCTTAAATTTATTTATTATATGAGACTGTCTGTATACAGAACTATTTATTATATAGAGGTGACTTTATTATATGAGGTTACTATTAGCAGAGACTGTTTATTATGTAGAGGTGGCTGTTATATGAAGGTGCTATTACAGAGACTGTTTATTATATGAAGGTGGCTATTATATAGAGTTACTATTATACAGAGACTGTTTATTATATAAGAGTGGCTATTATATAGAGGTTGTATTATACAGAGACTGTTTGTTATATAGAGTGTATTATATGAGAGTTACTATTATATACAGAGACTGTTTATTATAGAGTATTATTATATAGAGGTTACTATTATACAGAGACTGTTTATTATTATATGACATTATAGAGAGAGACTATTATACAGAGACTGTTTATTATATAGAATGTTTATATATACTATTAGAGAGAGTTTCTATTATACAGAGACTGTTTATTATACAGAGACTGTTTATTATATAGAGTGGCTATTATATAGAGAGTTACAGGGCTGTTTATTATATTATTATATGAGACTGTTTATTATACAGAGACTGTTTATTATATATAGAGAGTTACTATTATACAGAGACTGTTTATTATATAGAGAGTGGCTATTATATAGAGAGTTACTATTATATATGAAGGTTACTATTAGAGACCTGTTTATTATATAGAGAGTGGCTATTATATAGAGAGTTACTGTTTTATTATATACAGAGACTGTTTATTATATACTATTATAGAGAGTTACTATTATACAGAGACTGTTTATTATATAGAGAGTGGAGTTATTATATAGAGAGTTATATATTATACAGAGACTGTTTATTATACAGAGACTGTTTATTATATAGAGAGAGTTACTATTATGCAGAGACTGTTTATTATATGAGAGTGTTTATTATATAGAGAGTTACTATTATTATGAGACTGTTTTATTATACAGAGAGTGGCTATTATATGGATTTACTATTATACAGAGACTGTTTATTATATAGAGACTATTATATAGAGTTACTATTATACAGAGACTGTTTATTATATAGAGACTGGCTATTATATAGAGAGTTACTATTATACAGAGACTGTTTATTATATAGAGAGTGGAGAGTTACTATTATACAGAGACTGTTTATTATATAGAGAGTTACTATTATGGCTATTATATAGAGAGTTACTATTATACAGAGACTGTTTATTATATAGAGACTGGCTATTATATAGAGCTAGTGCAGAGACTGTCTATTATACAGAGACTGTTTATTTATACAGAGACTGTTTATTATATAGATGGCTATTATAGAGAGTTACTATTATACAGAGACTGTTTATTATATAGAGAGTGGCTATTATATAGAGAGTTACTATTATAGAGAGTTACTATTATGCAGAGACTGTTTATTATATAGAGAGTGGCTATTATATAGAGAGTTACTATTATACAGAGACTGTTTATTATATTTATTATATAGAGAGTGGCTGTTTATTATAAAGGCTATATAGAGAGTTACTATTATACAGAGACTGTTTATTATATAGAGAGTGGCTATTATATAGAGAGTTACTATTATACAGAGACTGTTTATTATATAGAGAGTTACTATTATAGAGACTGTTTATTATATAGAGCTAGTATACTATTATACAGACTGTTTATTATATAGAGTGTGGCTATTATATAGAGGTTATTATATACAGACTGTTTATTATTAGTGGCAGAGACTGTTATACAGAAACTGTTTATATAGAGAGTGGCTATTATATAGAGAGTTACTATTATACAGAGACTGTTTTTATATATATTATTTCATTATATGTTACTATTATATAGAGACTGGTTTTATATAGAGAGTGGCTATTATTAGAGAGTTACACAGAGACTGTTTATTATATAGAGACTGGCTATTATATAGAGAGTTACTATTATAGAGACTGTTTATTATATAGAGAGAGAATTTCTATTATACAGGACTGTTTATTATATAGATTATATAGAGAGTTACTATTATACAGAGACTGTTTATTATATAGAGAGTGGCTATTATATAGAGACTGTTTATTATAGAGACTATAGAGAGTTACTATTATACAGAGACTGTTTATTATATAGAGACTGTCTATTATACAGAGATTGTTTATTATATAGAGAGTGGCTATTATTAGAGATTACTATTATACAGAGACTGTTTATTATATTATATAGAGAGTTACTATTATAGAGACTGTTTATTATAGTTACTATTATAGAGAGTTACCATTATACAGAGACTGTTTATTATATAGAGAGTGGCTATTATATAGAGTGGCTATTATATAGAGAGTTATTATACAGAGACTGTTTATTATATAGAGAGTTACTATTATACAGAGACTGTTTTATTATATAGAGTGGCTATTATACAGAGACTGTTTATTATATAGAGAGTGTTTATTATATAGAGAGTGTTTATTATACAGAGACTGTTTATTATATAGAGTTAGTGGCTATTATATAGAGAGTTACTATTATACAGAGACTGTTTATTATATAGAGAGTGGCTATTATAGAGAGTTACTATTATACAGAGACTGTTTATTATATAGAGAGCTATTATATAGAGAGTTACTATTATACAGAGACTGTTTATTATATAGAGTGGCTATTATATAGAGAGTTACCATTATGCAGAGACTGTTTATTATATAGAGAGTGGCTATTATATAGAGAGTTACTATTACAGAGACTGTTTATTATATAGAGAGTGGCTATTATATAGAGAGTTACTATTATACAGAGAGTTACTATTATATAGATTTTGTTTATTATAGAGAGTGGCTATTATATGAGAGTTACTATTATGTTTATTATACAGAGAGTGGCTATTATATAGAGGTTACTATTATACAGAGACTGTTTATTATATAGAGACTGGCTATTATATAGAGAGTTACTATTATACAGAGACTGTTTATTATAGAAATTGGCTATTATATGAGGTTACTATTATACAGAGACTGTTTTTATATAGAGAGTGGCTATTATATAGAGAGTTACTATTATACAGGGACTTTTTATTATATAGAGAGTGGCTATTATATAGAGAGTTTATTATTAGACTGTTTATTATATAGAGAGTGGCTATTATATAGAGAGTTACTATTATACAGAGACCGTTTTATTATATAGAGAGTGGCTATTATATAGGAGAGTTACTATTATACAGAGACCCGTTTATTATATGAGAGTGGCTATTATATAGAGAGTTTATTATACAGACTGTTTATTTATTATATGGAGGTGGCTGATATATAGAGGTTACCATTATACAGAGACTGTTTTATTATATAGAGGCTATTATATAGATAAAGTTACTATTATGTCAGAGACATTTATTATATTATATAGAGAGTGGCCATTATAGAGACTGTCTATTATACAGAGACCGTTTATTATATAGAGAGTGTTATTATATAGCTATTATATAGAGTTATTATTATACAGAGACTGTTTATTATATAGAGTGGCTATTATATAGAGAGTTACTATTATAGAGAGACTGTTTATTATATAGAGTGGCTATTATATAGAGAGTTACTATTATGCAGACCATTTATTATAGGAGTGGCTATTATATAGAGAGTTACTATTATACAGAGACTGTTTATTATATATAGAGAGTGTCTATTATAAAGAGAACTATTATACAGAGACTGTTTATTATATAGAGAGTGGCTATTTATTATATAGAGAGTTGCCATTATACAGAGACTGTTTATTATATAGAGAGTACAGGCTATTATATGAGATATTACTATTATGCAGAGACTGTTTATTTTATTATTATATGAGAGTTTATAATGTACGAAATATTTATTATCTAGAGGTGGCTATTATATGAGTTACTATTATACAGAGACTGTTTATTATATGAAATTGTTTATTATGTGAGGTATTTGTATGAAGAGTAACTATTATACAGAGACTGTTTATTATATGAAGTTGCTATTATGTGGCTATTTATTATATAGAGTGGCTAGACTATTTTCCTGTTTATTACAGAGACTGTTACTTTATTATATAGAGATTGGCTATTAATTTGCTATTGTACGAGACTGTTTATTTATTATTATTATATAGGGACTGTTACTATTTATATTTATTAAGGTGGCTATTATATGAGACTGTTTATTATGCAGAGACATTATACAGAGACTATATATGTTTACTGTTTATATGAGAGTGGCTATTATATAAAGTTACTATTATGCAGAGACTGTTTATTATATAGAAGGTGGCTATTATATGAAGTTACTATTATACAGAGACTGTTTATATTACAGAGGTGGCTATTATATAGAGAGTTACTATTATACAGAGACTGTTTATTGCTTATATGACTGTATTATATAGAATTATTATGCATATATTTATTATATATAGCTACTGTTTTGTTTATATGCTATTATATGAGGTTACTAATATACAGAGACTGTTTATTTATGGCTATTATAAGAGTTACTATTATGCAGAGACTATTTATTATATGAGTGGGAGTTACTATTATAGTTACTATTATATAGAAATTGACTGTTTATTATATACAGAGATTGGCTATTATATAGAGAGAGTTACTATTATACAGAGACTGTTTGTTATATGAAGTGGCCTGTTATATGAGAGTTACTATTATGCAGAGACTGTTTATTATATAAAGTGGCTATTATATAGAGACTGTTTAATATACGAACACTGTTTATTATATAGAGGTGGCTATTATATAGAGTTACTGTTATACGAGACTGTTTATTATATGAAATTGGCTGTTATGAGGTTACTATTATACAGAGACTGTTGGCTATTATATAGGGAGTGGCTATTATATATAGACTGTTTTATTATACGAGCTGTCTTATATAGGGACTGTTTATTATATAGAGACTGTTTATTACATAGAGACTGGCTATTATATAGAGTTACTATTATACAGAGACTGTTTTTATATATTATGGTTACTATTATACAGAGACTGTTTATTATATAGAGTGGCTATTACTATTACTATTATAGAGACTGTTTATTATATAGAGTATTATTATATAGAGTTACTATTATACAGAACTGTTTACTGTTTATTATATAGAGTTACTATTGTGGACTGTTTATTATATAGAGAGTGGCTATTATATAGAGTTACTATTATGCAAGGACTGTTTATTATATAGAGGTGGCTATTATATGAAAGTTACTATTATACAGGGCTATTTATTATGTAGAGTGGCTATTATATGTTACTATTATACAGAGACTGTTTATTGCATAGAGTGGCTATTATATAGAGAGTTACTAATATGGGGACTGTTTATTATATAGAAATTGGCTATTATATAGAGTTACTATTATACAGAGACATTTATTATATGAAATTGGCTATTATATAGAGGTTACTATTATACAGAGACTGTTTATTATAAATATGAGAGTTACTATTATACAAGACTGCTATTATATGAAGTGGCTATTATATAGAGTTACTATTATACAGGGAGCTGTTTATTATATAAGAGTGGCTATTATATGAGGTTACTATTATACAGAGACTGTTTATTATACAGAGGTATTATTATGGTTACTATTATACAGGGCTTTTTATTATAGGAAGGTGGCTATTTTAGAGTTACTATTATACAGGACTGATTATTATACAGAGGATTCAATATATAGAAGTTACTATTATACAGAGGCTGTTTATTATACAGAGAGTGACTATTATATGAAGTTACTATTATACAGAGACTGTTTTTGGCTATTATATGAAGTTACTATTATGGCTGTTTATTATATATAGAGTTATATATTACAATATACAGGACTATTTATTATATAGAGTGGCTATTATATAGAGAGTTACTATTATACAAGACTGTTTATTATATAGAGGCTATTATAAATTGGCTATTATGAGACTGTCTATTATACAGGGCTACAAGAGACTGTTTATTATATGAAATTGGCTATTATATGAAGTTACTATTATACGAGACTGTTTATTATATAGAGGTGGCTATTATATGAGAGTTACTATTATACAAGACTGTTTATTATCCGTGACTAATATATGAAGGTTACTATTATGCAAGAACTATTTATTTATGATGGCTATTATATGAAGTTACTATTATACGAGACTGTTTATTATATGAAGGTGGCTATTATATGAGGTTACTATTATACAGAGCTGTTTATTATAAAGAGACTGTTTATTATAATAGAGACTGTTTATTATATAGTGGCTGGCTATTATATAGACTGTTTATTATATGAAGTTGTCTATTATATGAGACTGTCTATTATGCAGAGACTGTTATTATATGAGGTGGCTATTATATAGAGTTACTATTTATACAGGACTGTTTTATTATATGGCTATTATATGAGGTTACTATTATACAGAGACTGTTTATTATATGAAGGTGGCTATTATATAGACTGTCTATTATACAGAGTTATTTATTATATAGAGTGGCTATTATATAGAGAGTTATTATTATACAGAGACTGTTTGTTATATAGAGGTGGCTATTATATAGAGTTATTATACAGAGACTGTTTATTATATAAGTGGCTATTATGAAGTTACTATTATGCAGGGCTGTTTATTATATAGACTGGTGGCTATTTATAATATACAGAGACTGTTTATTATATAGACTGTCTATTATACAGTTACTATTATATAGAGGTGACTGTTATTATATGAAGTGGCTATTATACAGAGTCTATTATTACTGTCTATTATACAGAGACTGTTTATTATATGAAAGTGGCTATTATATAGAGGTTACTATTATACAGAGACTTTATTATATAAGTGGCTATTATATGAGAGTTACTATTATACAGAGACTGTTTATTATATGAGACTGGCTATTATATGAGGTGGCTATTACTATTATATTAGAGACTGTTTTTATTATATAGAGGTGGCTATTATATGAGAGTTACTATTATACAGAGACTGTTTATTATATAGTTACTATTATGACTGTTTGGCTATTATACAGAGTGGCTTTTACTAGTTTATATGCAAGGGCTATTTAGAGACTGTTTATTATATAGAGTGGCTATTATATGAGAGTTACTATTATACAGAGACTGTTTATTATATGAAGTGGCTATTATGTTGACTGTTATTATGCAGAGACTGTTTATTATATAGACTGTTTATTACATGAAGTGCTATTATACATAGACTGTTTATTTGACTATTATGCAGAGACTGTTTATTATATAGAACTGTTTATTATATAGAGTGGCTATTATATGAGAGTTACTATTATACAGAGACTGTTTATTATATATTGGCTGTTACTGTTAGACTGTCTATTATATATTGTTTATTATATGTGGCTATTATATGAAGAGTTACTATTACAGGACTGTTTATTATATGAGGTGGCTATTATATAGAGTTACTATTATACAGAGACTGTATTTAGATTGTTTATATGAAGGTGGCTATTCTAGAGGTTATATTATACAGAGACTGTTTTATTATATAGATTGGCTATTATATGGGGGGTTACTATTATACAGAGACTGTTTATTATATAGAGTGGCTATTTATGGAGTTACTATTATACCAGGACTGTTTGTTATATGAAGGTGGCTATTATTATATAGAGACTTGAGACTGTTTTATTATATAGTGGCTATTATATAGAGAGTTACTATTATACAGGGGACTGTTTATTACATGGGGTGGCTATTATATGAGAGTTACTATTATACAGAGACTGTTTATTATATAGAGTGGCTATTATACAGAGACATTTATTTACTATAGAGTTACTATTTTTATTATATAGAGACTGGTTTACTATTATATGTTTATTATATAGAGTGGCTATTATAGTTACTATTATGCAGAGACTGTTTATTATATGAAATGTGGCTATTATACTGAAGTTTATTATACAGAGACTGTTTTATTATATGAAATTGGCTATTATATAGAGAGTTATTATTATACAGAGACTGTTTATTATATAGAGTGGCTATTATATAGACTGTCTATTTACTGTTTATTATGCAGAGGTGGCTATTATACTGAGGTTACTTTATATTTATTATACGAAGTGGCTATTATATGAGAGTTACTATTATGCAGAGACTGTTTATTATTATGAAATTGGCTATTATATGAGAGTTACTATTATGCAGAGACTGTTATTATATATATAGTGTTATTATTATACAGGACTGTTTTATTATATGAAACTGGCTATTATAGAGTTACTATTATACAGAGACTGTTTATTATTACTATTATACAGAGAGTTACTATTATAGCAGACTGTTTATTATATAGAGTGGCTATTATAGAGAGTTACTATTATACAGAGACTGTTTATTATATGAAAGTGGCCATTATATAGAGAGTTACTATTATACAGAGACTGTTTATTATATAGAGAGTGGCTATTATATAGAGTACTATTATACAGAGACTGTTTATTATATGATTATTATATAGAGAGTTACTATTATACAGAGACTGTTTATTATATAGAGAGTGGCTATTATACAGAGAGTTACTATTATACAGAGACTGTTTATTATATAGAGAGTGGCTATTATATAGAGAGTTACTATTATGCATAGACTGTTTTATTATATAGAGGTGGCTATTATATAGAGAGTTACTATTATACAGAGACTGTTTATTATATAGAGAGTGGCTATTATAGAGTTACTATTATACTATTATATATAGACTGTTTATTATATAGAGTGGCTATTATACAGAGTTACTATTATACAGAGACTGTTTATTATATGAAGTGGCTATTATATAGAGAGTTACTATTATACAGAGACTGTTTATTTTAGAGAGGGCCATTTTGTATTATATGATGGCTATTATATAGAGTTACTATTATATAGAGACTGTTTATTATATAAGTGGCTATTATATAGAGAGTTACTATTATACAGAGACTGTTTATTATGAGAGTGACTATTATATGAGACTATTTATTATACAGAGACTATTTATTTAGTGGCTATATAGAGGTTACTATTATACGGACTGTCTATTATATGTTTATTATATAGAGAGTGGCTGTTATATGAGAGTTTACTATTATACGAGACTATTTGTTATATAGAGTTACTATTATGGACTGTTTATTATATAGCTATTATGAAGTTACTATTATACAGAGACTGTTTATTATATAGAGTGGAGGTTACTATTATACAGAGACTGTTTATTATATGAGGTATTATTATATAGAGTTACTATTATGCAGAACTGTCTGTTACTACAGAGACTGTTTATTATATAGAGAGTGGCTATTATATGAGTTACTATTATGCAAGAGACTGTTTATTATATAGAGGTGGCTATTATATGGTTACTATTATACAGGGCTATTTATTATATAGAGTGGCTATTATATGAGAGTTACTATTATACAGAGACTGTTTATTATATAGAGTGGCTATTTATAGAGAGTTACTAATATGGGGGCTATTTATTATATATTGGCTATTATATAGAGTTACTATTATACAGAGACTATTTGTATATGAAATTGGCTATTATATGAGAGTTACTATTATGCAGAGACTGTTTATTATATAGAGAGTTACTATTATACAAGACTGTTTATTATAAGTGGCTATTATAGAGTTACTATTATACAGGGAGCTGTTATTATATAAAGTGGCTATTATATAGTTACTATATGAGACTGTTTATTATACAGAGGTATTATTATAAGTTACTGTTATTTTATTATACCGAAGGTGGCTATTATATAGAGGTTACTATTATACAGAGACTATTTATTATATGTATTCAATATATAGAAGTTACTATTATGGCTATTTATTATACATAGAGTTACTATTATACAGAGACTGTTTATTATATAGAGAGTTACTATTATGACTGTTTATTATATAGAATTGGTTACTAGTTACAATATACAGAGACTGTTTATTATATAGATTGGCTATTATATAGAAGTTACTATTATACAGAGACTATTTATTATATAGTGGCTAATATAAGAGGTTACTATTATATGAGACTGTCTATTATTATACAAGAGACTGTTTATTATATTGGCTATTATATAGAAATTATGGCTATTATTATATAGAGTTACTATTATGCAAGACTGTCTATTACTGTTTATTATATGAGGTATTTGTTATATAGAGAGTGGCTATTATAGAGTTACTATTATGCGAGACTGTTTATTATATATATTAGATCGAGTTACTATTATACAGAATTATACTGTCTATTATACAGAGACTGTTTATTATATAGAAATTGGCTATTATATAGAGAGTTACTGAAGTTGTCTATTATACATAGACTGTTTATTATATATTGGCTATTATATGGTTACTATTTAATACAGAGACTGTTTTATTATATATTGGCTATAGAGAGTTACTATTATACAGACTGTTTATTATATGAAATTGGCAGTTTATTATACAGAGACTGTTTATTATATAGTGGCTATTATATAGAGGTTACTATTATACAGAGACTGTTTAGTATAGAGGTGGCTATTTATGCAAGGTTACTATTATGCAGAGATTGTTTATTATATGAAATATGGCTATTATACAGAGACTGTTTATTATAGAGACTGTCTATTATACAGAGACTGTTTTATTATATATAGAGTGGCTATTAACAGAGTTACTATTATACAGACTGTCTATTATACGAGACTGTCTATTATACAGAGACTGTTTATTATGAGAGGTGGCTATTATATATAGAAGAGTTACTATTATACAGAGACTGTTTATTATATAGAGTGGCTATTATATAGAGAGTTACTGTTATGCAGAGACTGTCTGTGTACAGAGACTGTCTAGCTATGCAGAGACTGTTTATTAACATAGAGGTGGCTATTATATGAGGTTACTATTATGCAGACTGTTTTTATTATATAGAGGTGGCTATTATATAGAGAGTTACTATTATGCAGAGAGACTGTTTATTATATAGAGTTATAGTGACTATTACATAGAGATGGCTATTATACAGACTATTTATTATATAGAGACTGTTTATTATATAGAGGTGGCTATTATATGAGAGTTACTATTATACAGAGACTGTTTATTATATAGAGAGTTACTATTATGTTTTATTATATATAAGTGGCTATTATATAGAGAGAGTTACTATTATACAGAGACTGTTTATTATAGAGAGTTACTATTATACAGAACTGTTTATTATATAGAGAGTTACTATTATACAGAGACTGTTTATTATATAGAAGTGGCTATTATATAGAGAGTTACTATTATACAGAGACTGTTTATTATATAGAGAGTGGCTATTATATAGAGAGTTACTATTATACAGAGACTGTTTATTATATAGAGAGTGGCTATTATATAGAGAGTTACTATTATACAGAGACTGTTTATTATATAGAGAGTGGCTATTATATAGAGAGTTACTATTTTGCAGAGACTGTTTATTATATAGAGTGGCTATTATAGAGAGTTTTATTATACAGAGACTGTTTATTATATAGAGATTGGCTATTATATAGAGAGTTACTATTATACAGAGACTGTTTATTATATAGGAGAGTGGCTATTATATAGTTTATATAGTTTATTATAGAGTTACTATATATAGACTGTTTATTATATAGAGACTGTTTATTATATAGAGAGTTACTATTATACAGAGACTGGCTATTATATAGAGAGTTACTATTATACGAGACTGTTTATTATATAGAGAGTGGCTATTATATAGAGAGTTACTATTATACAGAGACTATTTTTATTATATAGAGAGTGGCTATTATATAGAGAGTTACTATTATAGACTGTTTATTATATAGAGTGGCTATTATGTAGAGAGTTACTATTATAGAGACTGTTTATTATACTATTATACAGAGACTGTTTATATAGAGACTATTTTATTACACAGTGGCTATTATATAGGAGAGTTACTATTATACAGAGACTGATTATTATTATGGCTATTATAGAGAGTTACTATTATACAGGTTTATTATACAGAGAGTTACTATTACTATTATACAGAGACTGCTATTATATAGTTATATTATACAGAGACTGTTTATTATGCAGTGGCTATTATATACTATTATACAGAGACTGTTTATTTATTGGCTTATATAGAGTTATTATTATAGTGGACTGTTTTATTATATGAAAATTGAGAGTTACTATTATACAGAGACTGTTTATTATATGAGACTGTTTATTTATATAGAGGTGGCTATTATATAGAGAGTTACTATTATACAGAGACTGTTTTTATATAGAGAGTGGCTATTATATAGAGAGTTACTATTATACAGAGACTGTTTATTATATAGAGTGGCTATTATATAGAGTTACTATTATACAGAGACTGTTTATTATTATGGCTATTATAGAGTTACTATTATACAGGCTGTTTATTATAAAGAGAGTTTATTATTAGTGGCTATTATACATAGACTGTTTATTATATATAGAGACTGGCTATTATATAGAGTTACTATTATACAGAGACTGTTTATTATATAGAGAGTGCTTTATTATATAGAGAGTTACTATTATACAGACTGTTTATTATATAGAGAGTGGCTATTATACAGAGAGTTACTATTATGCAAGACTGTTTATTATATATGGGCTTATAGAGAGTTACTATTATACAGAGACTGTTTATTATATATTATATAGAGTTACTATTATGCAAGGTTTATTATATAGAGACTATTACTATTATACAGAGACTGTTTATTATATAGAGAGTGGCTATTATACAGAGAGTTACTATTATACAGAGACTGTAGAGACTGGCTATTATATAGAGAGTTACTATTATGGACTGTTTATTATATAGAGAGTTACTATTATACAGAGACTGTTTATTATATAGAGAGTGGCTATTATATAGAGAGTTACTATTATACAGAGACTGTTTATTATACAGAGAGTGAGACTGTTTATTATATGAGAGAGAGTTACTATTATACAGAGACATTTTATTATATATGGCTATTATAGAGAGTTGCTATTATACAAGGACTGAGACTGTCTATTATATACAGAGTTTATTATATGTTTATTATATAGAGAGTTACTATTATGCAGGACTGACTTTATTACATAAGTGGCTATTATATAGAGTTACTATTATACAGAGACTGTTTATTATATAGAGGGCTATTATAGAGAGTTACTATTATACAGAGACTGTTTATTATATAGAGTGGCTATTATGTGAAAGTGGCTATTATAGAGTTACTATTATACAGAGAGAGCTATTATATAGTTACTATACAGAGACTGTTTATTATATGAAATTGGCTATTATATAGAGAGTTACTGTATACGAGACTGTTTATTATATGAAGTGGCTATTATAGAGAGTTACTATTATACAGAGACTGTTTGTTATATAGAGGTAGCTATTATGAGAGTTACTATTATACAGAGACTGTTTATTATATAGAGAGTGGCTATTATATAGAGAGTTACTATTATACAGAGACTGTTTATTATATAGAGAGTGGCTATTATATGAGGTTACTATTATGCAAGACTGTTTATTGCTAGAGGTAAGCTATTATGAGGTTTTATTATACAGAGACTGTTTATTATATGAAGGTGGCTATTATATAGAGTTACTATTATACAAGACTGTTTATTATATAGAGAGTGGCTATTATATGAGAGTTACTATTATAGAGAGACTGTTATTATATAGAAATTGGCTATTATATAGAGTTACTAATATACAGAGACTGTTTATTATATAGAGAGTGGCTATTATATATGGGGTTTCTATTATACAGAACTGTTTATTATATAGAGTGGCTATTATATGAGAGTTACTATTATACAAGACTATTTATTATATAAAGAGTAGCTATTATATGAAAGGTTACTATTATACAGAGACTGTTTTATTATATAGAGAGTGACTATTATGCAAGAGACTGTTTATTTATACAGAGCTATTATGTGTTACTATTATATAGAGACTGTTTATTATAGAGAGTGGCTATTTATAGAGTTACTATTATACAGAGACTATTTTATTATATAGAGAGTAGCTATTATATAGAGAGAGTTACTATTATACAGAGACTGATTATTATACAGAGAGTGGCTATTATATAGAGAGTTACTATTATACAGAGACTGTTTATTATATAGAGTGGCTATTATATAGAGAGTTACTATTATACAGAGACTATTTATTATATACAGAGTGGCTATTATATAGAGAGTTACTATTATACAGAGACTGTTTATTATAGAGAGTGGCTATTATATGAGAGTTGCTATTATACAGAGAGACTGTTTATTATATAGAGATTGGCTATTATATAGAGAGTTACTATTATACAGAGACTGTTTATTATATAGAGTGGCTATTATATGAGAGAGTTACTATTATACAGAGACTGTCTATTATACAGAGACTTATATACAGAGACTGAGAGTGGCTATTATATAGAGAGTTACTATTATACAGAGACTTTTTTATTAAGTGGCTAGGAGAGGGTTACTATTATAGAGAGTTCCAGAGACTGTCTATTATACAGAACTGTTTATTATATAGAGAGTGGCTATTATACAGAGACTGTTTATTATACAGAGAGTGGCTATTATATAGAGAGTTACCATTATACAGAGACTGTTTATTATAAAGAGAGTGGCTATTATATAGAGATTTATTATATAGAAATGCACAGAGACTGTTTATTATACAGAGACTGTCTATTATATAGAGAGTTATTATTATAGACTATTTTATTATATAGAGGCTTTATTATATAGAGAGTTACTATTATACAGAGACTGTTTATTATAGAGAGTGGCTATTATATAGGAGAGTTACTATTATGCAAGAACTATTTATTATATAGAGAGTGGCTATTATACAGAGAGTTACTATTATACAGAACTGTTTATTATAGAGAGTGGCTATTATATGAAAGTTACTATTATACAAGACTGTTTATTATATAGAGAGTGGCTATTATATAGAGAGTTACTATTATACAGACTGTTTATTATATAGAGGCTACTATTATACAGAGAGTTATTATACAGAGACTGTTTATTATATAGAGAGTGGCTATTATACAGAGAGTTACTATTATACAGAGATGTTTATTATATGAGAGTGGCTATTATACAGAGACTGTTTATTATAGAGACTGGCTATTATATAGAGAGTTACTATTATACAGAGACTGTTGCATATGACTGTCTATTACATAGACTGTTTATTATATAGAGATTGGCTATTATATAGAGGGTTACTATTATACAGAGACTGTTTATTATATAGAGAGTGGCTATTATACAGAGAGTTACTATTATACAGACTGTTTATTATATACAGAGAGTGGCTATTATACAGAGAGTTACTATACAGAGACTGTTTATTATATAGAGATTGGCTTTTACAGAGAGTTACTATTATACAGAGACTGTTTATTATATAGAGACTGTTTATTTATAGAGTTACTATTATACAGAGACTGTTTATTATATAGAGAGTGGCTATTATACAGAGAGTTCCTATTATACAGAGACTGTTTATTACTGTTTATAGAGAGTGGCTATTATATAGAGAGTTACTATTATACAGAGACTGTTTTATATAGAGAGTGGCTATTATATAGAGAGTTACTATTATACAGAGACTGTTTATTATATAGAGTGGCTATTATATGAGAAAGTTACTATTATACAGAGACTGTTTATTATATAGAGTGGCTATTATACAGAGAGTTACTATTATACAGAGACTGTTTATTA
Source organism: Acanthosepion pharaonis (assembly GCA_903632075.3). NCBI lineage: Eukaryota > Metazoa > Mollusca > Cephalopoda > Sepiida > Sepiidae > Acanthosepion > Acanthosepion pharaonis. The sequence goes on from CAHIKZ030000765.1 coordinate 1,170,621, forward strand.
TATAGAGTGGCTATTATATGAGAGTTACTATTATACAGAGACTGTTTATTATATGAGAGGGCTATTATATAGAGAGTTACTATTATACAGAGACTGTTTATTATATAGAGAGTGGCTATTATATAGAGAGAGTTACCATTATACAGAGACTGTTTATTATATGAGAGTGGCTATTATATGAAGTTACTATTATACAGAGACTGTTTATTATATAGAGAGTGGCTATTATATGGTTACTATTTACAGAGACTGTTTATTATATGAAAGTGGCTATTATATAGAGAGTTACTATTATACAGAGACTGTTTATTATAGAGAATGGCTATTATTAGTTACTAGAGACTGTTTATTATATAGACTGTTTATTATATAGAGAATGGCTATTATACAGAGAAATCAAGTTACTATTATACAGAGACTGTTTATTATATAGAGAGTGGCTATTATATAGAGACTTACTATTATACAGAGACTGTTTATTATATAGAAAATTGACATTATATGAGAGTTACTTTATTATACAGGGCTGTTTATTATATATGAAATTGGCTATTATATAGAACTGTTTATTATACAGAGACTGTTTATTATATGAAGTGGCTATTATATAGAGAGTTACTATTATCTGAGACTGTTATTATATGATGGCTATTATATAGAGTTACTATTATACAGAGACTGTTTATTATATATAGAGTGGCTATTATATAGAGAGTTACTATTATACAGAGACTGTTTATTATATAGAGACTGTCTATTATGCAGGGCTGTTTATTATATAGAGAGTTAGTGGCTATTATAGAGACTGTTATTATATAGAGACTGTTTATTATATGAAATTGGCTGATTATATAGAGAGTGTCTATTATACAGAGACTGTTTATTATATATAGCTATTATATGAGAGCTATTATACAGAGACTGTTTATTATAGAGACTGGCTATTATATAGAGAGAGTTATTATACAGAGACTGTTTATTATATATTATAGAGAGTGACTATTATACAGAGACTGTTTATTACATAGAGAGCTATTATATAGAGAGTTACTATTATACAGAGACTGTTTATTATATAGAAATTATTATATAGAGACTGTTTATATGAAAGTGGCTATTATAGAGAGTTACTATTATACAGAGACTGTTTATATAGGAGAGTTACTATACAGGCTGTTTATTATTATATAGAGAGTTACTATTATACAGAGACTGTTTATTATATAGAGAGTGGCTATTATATAGAGAGTTACCATAGAGACTGTTTATTGTTTATATAGAGAGTGGCTATTATATAGAGAGTTACTATTATACAGAGACTGTTTATTATATAGAGAGTGGCTATTATATAGAGAGTTACTATTATACAGAGACTGTTTATACAGAGTGGCTATAGAGAGTTACTATTACAGAGACTGTTTATTATATACAGAGAGTGGCTATTAGAGAGAGTTACTATTATACAGTTTATTATATAGTTGGCTATTATATAGAGTTACATTATACAGGACTGTTTTATTATATGAGGAAGTGGCTATTATAGAGAGTTACTATTATACAGAGACTGTTTATTATATAGAGAGTAATGGCTATTATATAGAGAGTGTTTATTATACAGAGACTGTTTATTATATAGAGAGTGGCTATTATATAGAGAGTTACTATTATACAGAGACTGTTTATTAGCATATAGAGTGGCTATTATACAGAGAGAGTTACTATTATACAGACTGTTTATTATATAGAGGTAGCACATTATAGAGAGTTACTATTATACAGAGACTGTTTATTATACAGAGAGTGGCTGTTATACAGAGAGTTACTATTATACAGAGACTGTTTATTATAGAGAGTGGCTATTATACAGAGAGTTACTATTATGACAGAGACTGTTTATTATATAGAGAGTGGCATTAATAGAGAGTTACTATTACACAGAGACTGTTTATTATATAGAGAGTGCCATATACAGAGAGTTACATTATACAGAGACTGTTATATATAGAGAGTGGCTATTACAGAGAGTTACTACATACAGAGACTGTTTATTATATAGAGAGGCTATTATACAGAGAGTTTATTATACAGAGAGACTGTTTATTTATAGAGATGGCTATTACAGAGAGTTACCATTATACAGAGACTGTTTATTATATAGAGAGAGGCTATTACAGAGAGTACTATTACAGAAGACTGTTTATTATATAGAGAGTGGCTATTATACAGAGAGTTACTATTATATTAGAGACTGTTTATTATATAGAGAGGCTATTATAGAGAGTTACTATTATACAGAGACTGTTTATTATATAGAGAGTGGCTATTATACAGAGAGACTATTATACAGACTGTTTATTTATTATATAGAGAGTACCACACAGCTGTTTATTATATAGAGTGGCTATATATAGAGAGTTACTATTATACAGAGACTGTTTATTATATAGAGAGTGGCTAATATATAGAGTTACTATTATATTAGAGACTGTTTATTATAGAGTGGCTATTATATAGAGAGTTACTATTATACAGAGACCGTTTATTACATAGAGAGTGGCTATTATACAGAGAGTTATTATTATACAGAGACTGTTTATTATATAGAGAGTGGCTATTATATAGAGAGTTACCATTATACAGAGACTTGTTTTATTATATAGAGAGTGGCTATTATATAGAGAGTTTACTATTATACAGAGACTGTTTATTATATAGAGAGTGGCTATTTTATAGAGAGTTACTATTATACAGAGACTGTTTATTGTTTATTATATAGAGTTACTATTATAGAGAGACTGTTTATTATATAGAGAGACTGGCTATTATATAGAGTTACTATTATACAGACTGTTTATTATATAGAAGTGGCTATTATACAGAGAGTTACTATTATACAGAGACTGTTTATTATATAGAGAATGGACTATTATACAGAGAGAGTTTTATTATACAGAGACTGTTTATTATATGAAGAGCCATTATTATAGAGATTACTATTATACAGAGACTGTTTATTATATAGAGAGTGGCTATTATACACAGAGACATTACTGTTTATTATACAGAGGACTGTTTTATTATATAGAGAGTGGCTATTATATAGAGAGTTACTATTATACAGAGAGTGTTTATTATAGAGTGGCTATTATATAGAGAGTTTATTATACAGAGACTGTTTATTATACAGAGAGTGGCTATTATATAGAGAGTTACTATTATACAGAGACTGTTTATTATACAGAGAGTGGCTATTATATAGAGAGTTACTATTATACAGAGACTGTTTATTATACAGAGAGTGGCTATTATATAGAGAGACTACTATTATACAGAGACTATTTATTACAGAGACTGTTTATGAGAGTGGCTATTATAGAGAGTTACTATTATACAGAGACTGTTTATTATATAGAGTGTCTATTATATAGAGAGTTGTTTATTATAGAGACTGTTTATTATAAGAGAGTGGCTATTATTAGAGACAGAGACTGTTTATTATATAGAGAGTGGCTATTATATAGAGAGTTACTATTATACAGAGACTGTTTATTATATAGAGAGTGGCTATTATATAGAGAGTTACTATTATACAGAGACTGTTTATTATATAGAGAGTGGCTATTATATAGAGAGTTACTATTATACAGAGACTGTTTATTATATAGAGAGTGGCTATTATATAGAGAGTTACTATTATACAGAGACTGTTTATTATATAGAGACTGTCTATTATACAGAGACTGTTTATTATATAGAGACTGTTTATTACATAGAGAGTGGCTATTATATAGAGAGTTATTATTATACAGAGACTGTTTATTATATAGAGAGTGGCTATTATATAGAGACTGTCTATTATACAGAGACTGTTTTATTATATAGAGAGAGAGTTACTATTATACAGAGAGAGTTTATTATATTACTATTATACAGAGACTGTTTATTATAGAGAGTGGCTATTATATAGAGAGTTTGTTTATTATAGAGACTGTTTATTATATAGAGAGTGAGACTGTTTATTATATAGAGAGTTATTATATATACATACAGAGACTGTTTATTATAGAGAGTGGCTATTATATAGAGAGTTACTATTATACAGAGACTGTTTATTATATAGAGAGTGGCTATTATATAGAGAGTTACTATTATACAGAGACTGTTTATTATATAGAGAGTGGCTATTATATAGAGAGTTACTATTATACAGAGACTGGTTTATTATATAGAGAGTGGCTATTATATAGAGTTACTATTATACAGAGACTGTTTATTATATAGAGAGTGGCTATTATATAGAGAGTTACTATTATACAGAGACTGTTTATTATATAGAGAGTGGCTATTATACAGAGACTGTTTATTATATAGAGAGTGGCTATTATATAGAGAGTTACTATTATACAGAGACTGTTTATTATATAGAGAGTGGCTATTATAGAGAGTTACTATTATACAGAGACTGTTTATTATATAGAGTGGCTATTAGTTACTATTATATACAGAGACTGTTTATTATATAGAGTACAGAGCTGTTTATTATATAGAGAGTGGCTATTATATAGAGTTTATTATACAGAGACTGTTTATTATATAGAGAGTGGCTATTATATAGAGAGTTACTATTATACAGAGACTGTTTATTATATAGAGGCTATTATATAGAGAGTTACTATTATACAGAGACTGTTTATTATATAGAGAATGGCTATTATATAGAGAGTTACTATTATACAGAGACTGTTTATTATATAGAGAATGGCTATTATACAGAGAGTTACTATTATACAGAGACTGTTTTTATTATATAGAGACTGTCTATTATGGCTGTTTATATAGAGAGTTATTATTATACAGAGACTGAGAGGTGGCTATTATATAGAGAGTTACTATTATAGGAGACTGTTTATTATAGAGAGTGGCTATTATAGAGAGAGTTACTATTATACAGAGACTGTTTATTATATAGAGTGGCTATTATATAGAGAGTTACTATTATACAGAGACTGTTTTATTATATAGAGAGTGGCTATTATGAGAGAGTTAGAGAGACTATTTATTATATAAGAGACTGTTTATTATATAGAGACTATTTTATTATATAGAGAGCTATTATATAGTTATATTAGAGGACTGTTTATTATATAGAGAGAGTAGCTATTATATAGAGAGTTACCATTATACAGAGACTGTTTATTATATAGAGTGGCTATTATATAGAGAGTTACTATTATACAGAGACTGTTTATTATATAGAGAGTGGCTATTATATACAGAGAGTGTTTATTATACAGAGACTGTTTATTATATAGAGAGTGGCTATTATAGAGAGTTACTATTGAGAGAGACCGTTTATTATATGAAATTGGCTATTATAGAAAGAGTTACTATTATACAGAGACTGTTTTATTATATAGAGAGGGCTATTATATAGAGTTACTATTATACAGAGACTGTTATTATATAGAGAGTGGCTATTATACAGAGAGACTGTTTATTATATAGAGACTGTTTATTATATAGAGAGTGGCTATTATATAGAGAATTATTATTATACAGAGACTGTTTATTATATAGAGAGTGGCTATTATACAGAGACTGTTTATTATATAGAGACTGTTTTATTATATAGAGAATGTTTATTATATAGAGACTGTTTATTATATGAGAGAGCTATTATACAGAGACTGTCTATTATACAGAGATTGTTTTATTATATAGAGAGTGGCTATTATATAGAGAGTTACTATTATACAGAGACTGTTTATTATATAGAGAGTGGCTATTATATAGAGAGTTACTATTATACAGAGACTGTTTATTATATAGAGAGTGGCTATTATATAGAGAGTTACTATTATACAGAGACTGTTTATTATATAGAGAGTGGCTATTATATAGAGACTGTTTATTATACAGAGACTGTTTATTATATAGAGAGTGGCTATTATATAGAGAGTTACTATTATACAGAGACTGTTTATTATATAGAGAATGGCTATTATATAGAGAGTTACTATTATACAGAGACTGTTTATTATATAGAGAATGGCTATTACAGAGAGTTACTATTATACAGAGACTGTTTATTATATAGAGTGGCTATTATATAGAGAGTTACTATTATACAGAGACTGTTTATTATATAGAGAGTGGCTATTATATAGAGAGTTACTATTATACAGAGACTGTTTATTATATAGAGAGTGGCTATTATATAGAGAGTTACTATTATACAGAGACTGTTTATTTATAGAGAGTGGCTATTATATAGTTACAGAGAGTTACCATTATACAGAGACTGTTTATTATATAGAGAGTGGCTATATAGAGAGTTACTATTATACAGAGACTGTTTATTATATAGAGAGTGGCTATTATACAGAGAGTGTTTATTATACAGAGAGACTGTTTATATATATTAGAGAGACTATTATATAGAGACTGTTTATTATACAGAGACTGTTTATTGTTTTATATAGAGTGGCTATTATATAGAGAGTTACTATTATACAGAGACTGTTTATTATATAGAGAGTGGCTATTTATAGAGAGTTACTATTATACAGAGACTGTTTATTATATAGAGATTGGCTATTATAGAGAGAGAGTTGTTTATTATATAGAGAGAGAGTTTATTATATAGAGAGTGGCTATTATATAGAGAGTTACTATTATACAGAGACTGTTTATTATATAGAGACTGGCTATTATAGAGAGTTACTATTATACAGAGACTGTTTATTATACAGTGGACTATTATAGAGAGTTACTATTATACAGAGACTGTTTATTATATAGAGAGTGGCTATTATATAGAGAGTTACTATTATACAGAGACTGTTTATTATATAGAGAGTGGCTATTATAGAGAGTTACTATTATACAGAGACTGTTTATTATAGAGAGGGCTATTATATAGAGAGTTACTATTATACAGAGACTGTTTATTATATAGAGTGGCTATTATATAGAGAGTTCTATTATACAGAGACTGTTTATTATATAGAGAGTGGCTATATAGAGAGAGTTACTATTATACAGAGACTGTTTATTATATAGAGTGGCTATTATTATAGAGAGTTATTATTATGGCTATTATACAGAGACTGTTTATTATATAGAGACTGTTTATTATATAGAGACTGTTACTATTATACAGAGACTGTTTATTATATAGAGAGTGGCTATTATATAGAGAGTTACTATTATACAGAGATTGAGTGGCTGTGTATATAGAGAGTTACTATTATACAGAGACTGTTTATTATATAGAGAGTGGCTATTATATAGAGACTTTCTATTATACAGAGACTGTTTATTATATAGAGAGTGGCTATTATATATTATACAGAGACTGTTTATTATATATGGCTATTATAGAGAGTTACTATTATATAGAGACTGTTTATTATTATTAGAGAGTTACTATTATACAGAGACTGTTTATTATATAGAGTGGCTATTATATAGAGAGTTACTATTATACAGAGACTGTTTATTATATAGAGAGTGGCTATTATATAGAGAGAGTTACTATTATACAGAGACTGTTTATTATATAGAGAGTGGCTATTATACAGAGAGTTACTATTATACAGAGACTGTTTTATTATATGTTTATTATATAGAGAGTTACTATTATACAGAGACTGTTTATATAGAGAGTGGCTATTATATAGAGAGTTACTATTATACAGAGACTGTTTATTATAGAGAGTGGCTATTATATAGAGAGTGGCTATTATACAGAGACTGTATTTGTTTATTATAGAGAGTCTTTTATTATATAGAGACTGTTTATTATATAGAGAGGGCTATTATGTTTATTATACAGAGACTGTTTATTATATAGAGAGTGGCTATTATATAGAGACTGTCTATTATATAGAGACTGTTTATTATATAGAGAGTGGCTATTATATAGAGAGTTACTATTATACAGAGACTAGAGAGTTTATTATATAGAGACTATTATACAGGCTGTTTATTATATGAGAGTGGCTATTAGAGACTGTATAGAGACTGTTTATTACAGAGACTGTTTATTATACAGAGACTATTATATAGAGAGCTATTATTATACTATTAGAGACTGTTTATTATATAGAGAGTGGCTATTATGGTTATTATATAGATTGTCGTATTGTTTATTATACAGAGACTGTTTATTATATAGAGAGTGGCTATTATATAGAGAGTTACTATTATACAGAGACTGTTTATTATATAGAGTGGAGAGGCTATTATACAGAGACTATTTAATATAGAGAGTTACTATTATACAGAGACTGTTTATTATACAGAGACTGTTTATTATATAGAGAGTGGCTATTATATAGAGAGTTACTATTATACAGAGACTGTTTATTATATAGAGAGTGGCTATTATACAGAGACTGTTTATTATATAGAGAGTGGCTATTATATAGAGAGTTACTATTATACAGAGACTGTTTATTATATAGAGACTGTTTATTATATAGAGAGTGGCTATTATATAGAGAGTTACTATTATACAGAGAGTTTTATTATAGAGACTGTTTATTATATAGAGAGTTAGGGTTTATTATACAGAGACTGTTTATTATATAGAGAGTGGCTATTATATAGAGAGTTACTATTATACAGAGACTGTTTATTTATATGAGAGACTGTTTATTATAGAGAGTTTACTGTTTATTATAGAGACTGGCTATTATACAGAGAGTTATCTATTATACAGAGACTGTTTATTATATAGAGAGTGGCTATTATATAGAGAGTTACTATTATACAGAGACTGTTTATTATATGAGAGTGGCTATTATATAGAGAGTTACTATTATACAGAGACTGTTTATTATATAGAGAGTGGCTATTATATAGAGAGTTACTATTATACAGAGACTGTTTATTATATAGAGAGTGGCTATTATATAGAGAGTTACTATTATACAGAGAGTTTTATTATATAGACTGTTTATTATATAGAGTTACTATTATACAGAGACTGTTTATTATATAGAGTTGGCTATTATATACAGAGACTGTTTATTATATAGAGAGTGGCTATTATATAGAGAGTTACTATTATACAGAGACTGTTTATTATATAGAGAGTGGCTATTATATAGAGAGTTACTATTATACAGAGACTGTTTATTATATAGATGGCTATTATATAGAGAGTTTTATTATACAGAGACTGTTTATTATATGAGAGTGGCTATTATATAGAGAGTTACTATTATACAGAGACTGTTTATTATATAGAGCTATATGGCTATTATAGAGACTGTTTATTATAGAGTGGCTATTATATAGAGAGTTACTTTATTATACAGAGACTGTTTATTATATAGAGAGTGCTATTATATAGAGTTACTATTATACAGAGACTGTTTATTATATAGAGAGGTTATTATTATAGAGACTGTTTATTATACAGAGACTACAGAGTTTATTATATAGAGAGTGCTATTATATAGAGAGACTGTTTATTATATACTATTATATAGAGACTGTTTATTATACAGAGACTATTTTATTATAGAGAGGGCTATTATATAGAGAGTTACTATTATACAGAGACTGTTTATTATATAGAGAGTGTTTATTATATAGAGACTATTATATAGACTGTTTATTATATAGAGAGTGTTTATTAGAGACTTTTTATTATATAGAGACTGTTTATTATGAGAGTTACTATATAGAGAGTTACTATTATACAGAGACTGTTTATTATATAGAGTGGCTATTATATAGAGAGTTACTATTTATACAGAGACTGTTTATTATATAGAGAGTGGTATTATATAGAGAGTTACTGTTTATACAGAGAGTGTTTATTATATAGAGAGAGTGGCTATTATATAGAGAGTTACTATTATACAGAGACTGTTTATTATATAGAGAGTGGCTATTATATAGAGAGTTACTATTATACAGAGACTGTTTATTATATAGAGACTGTTTATTATATAGAGAGTGGCTATTATATAGAGAGTTACTATTATACAGAGACTGTTTATTATATAGAGAGTGGCTATTATATAGAGAGTTACTATTATACAGAGACTGTTTATTATATAGAGACTGTTTATTATATAGAGACTGTCTATTATACAGAGAGTTACTATATAGAGAGATAGAGACTGTTTATTATACAGAGACTGTTTATTATAGAGTGGCTATTATATAGAGAGTTACTATTATACAGAGACTGTTTATTATATAGAGTGGCTATTATATAGAGAGAGTTTACTATTATACAGAGACTGTTTATTATAGAGAGTGGCCATTATATAGAGAGTTACTATTATACAGAGACTGTTTTATTATATAGAGTATATTATATAGAGAGTTACTATTATACAGAGACTGTTTATTATATAGAGAGTGGCTATTATATAGAGAGTTACTATTATACAGAGACTGTTTATTATATAGAGAGTGGCTATTATAGAGAGTTACTATTTATACAGACTGTTTATTATATAGAGACTGGGCTATTATACAGAGAGACTGTTTATTATATAGAGATATAGAGAGTTACTATTATACAGAGACTGTTTTATTATAGACTGTTTATTATATGAGAGTTACTATTATACAGAGACTGTTTATTATATAGAGAGTGGCTATTATATAGAGTTACTATTATACAGAGACTGTTTATTATATAGAGAGTGGCTATTATATAGAGAGTTATTATATAGAGACTGTTTATTATATAGAGAGTGGCTATTATACAGAGAGTTATACAGAGACTGTTTATTATAGAGACTATTTATTATATAGAGACTGTTTATTATACAGAGACTGTATTATATAGAGAGTTACTATTATACAGAGACTGTTTATTATATAGAGAGTGGCTATTATATAGAGAGTTACTATTATACAGAGACTGTTTATTATATAGAGAGTGGCTATTATATAGAGAGTTACTATTATACAGAGACTGTTTATTATACAGAGACTGTTTATTATACAGAGACTGTTTATTATATAGAGAGTGGCTATTATATAGAGAGTTACTATTATACAGAGACTGTTTATTTATATAGAGACTATTATACAGAGACTGTTTATTATACAGAGACTGTTTATTATACAGAGACTGTTTATTATATAGAGAGTGGCTATTATATAGAGAGTTACTATTATACAGAGACTGTTTATTATACAGAGACTGTTTATTATAGAGACTGTTTATTATATAGAGAGTTACTATTATATAGAGTTACTATTATACAGAGACTGTTTATTATATAGACTGTTATATTACTGGCTATTATATATAGAGTGTTTATTATACAGAGAGTGGCTATTATATAGAGTTACTATTATACAGAGACTGTTTATTATATAGAGAGTGGCTATTATATAGAGAGTTACTATTATACAGAGACTGTTTATTATATAGAGAGTGGCTATTATATAGAGACTGTCTATTATACAGAGACTGTTTATTATATAGAGAGTGGCTATTATATAGAGAGTTACTATTATACAGAGACTGTCTATTATACAGAGACTGTCTATTATACAGAGACTGTTTATTATATAGAGAGTGGCTATTATATAGAGAGTTACTATTATACAGAGACTGTTTATTATATAGAGAGTGGCTATTATATAGAGAGTTACTATTATACAGAGACTGTTTATTATATAGAGTGGCTATTATATAGAGAGATTATTATAGAGACTGTTTATTATATAGAGAGTGGCTATTATATACAGAGACTGTTATTATGCAGAGACTGTTTATATAGAGTGGCTATTATAGAGAGTGTTACTATTATACAGAGACTGTTTATTATATAGAGACTGTTTATTATATAGAGAGACTGTTTTATTTTATTAGAGAGTGGCTGTTTATTATATAGAGAGAGTTACTATTATACAGAGACTGTTTATTATAGAGTGGCTATTATATAGAGAGTTGCTATTATACAGAGACTGTTTATTATATAGAGAGTGGCTATTATATAGAGAGTTACTATTATACAGAGACTGTTTATTATACAGAGACTGTTTATTATACAGAGACTGTTTATTATATAGAGAGTGGCTATTATATGAGAGTTGTTTATTATACAAGACTGTTTAGAGAGTGGCTATTATATGAGGTTACTATTATACAGAGACTGTTTATTATATAGAGAGTGGCTATTATATAGAGAGTTACTATTATACAGACTATTTATTATATGAGAGTGGCTATTTATTATACTATTAGAGACTGTTTATTATATAGAGAGCTATTATATAGAGAGTTATATACAGAGACTGTTTATTATATAGAGACTGTATTATTTATATAGAGACTGTCTATTATACAGAGACTGTTTATTATACAGAGAGTGGCTATTATATAGAGAGACTGTTTATTATACAGAGACTGTTTATTATATAGAGAGTGAGTTACTGTTATATAGAGAGTTACTATTATACAGAGACTGTTTATTATATAGAGAGTGGCTATTATATAGAGACTGTCTATTATACAGAGACTGTTTATTATATAGAGAGTGGCTATTATATAGAGACTGTCTATTATACAGAGACTGTTTATTATATAGAGAGTGGCTATTATATAGAGAGTTACTATTATACAGAGACTGTTTATTATATAGAGAGTGGCTATTATATAGAGAGTTACTATTATACAGAGACTGTTTATTATATAGAGAGTGGCTATTATATAGAGAGTTACTATTATACAGAGACTGTTTATTATATAGAGAGTGGCTATTATATAGAGAGTTACTATTATACAGAGACTGTTTATTATATAGTGGCTATTATATAGAGAATGGCTGTTTATTATATATAGAGAGTTACTATTATACAGAGACTGTTTATTATATAGAGAGTGGCTATTATATAGAGAGTTACTATTATACAGAGACTGTTTATTATATAGAGAGAGTGGCTATTATATAGAGAGTTACTATTATACAGAGACTGTTTATTATATAGAGAGTGGCTATTATATAGAGAGTTACTATTATACAGAGACTGTTTATTATATAGAGAGTGGCTATTATATGAGAGTTACTATTATACAGAGACTGTTTATTATATAGAGAGTGGCTATTATATAGAGAGTTACTATTATACAGAGACTGTTTATTATATAGAGAGGGCATTATAGAGAGTTTATTATAGAGACTGTTTATTATATAGACTGTTTATTATATAGAGTGGCTATTATACAGAGAGTTTTATTATATAGAGACTGTTTATTATATAGAGAGTGGCTATTATATAGAGAGTTACTATTATACAGAGACTGTTTATTATATAGAGACTGGCTATTATATAGAGAGTTACTTATATAGAGACTGTTTATTATACAGAGACTGTTTATTATATAGAGACCTTTATTATATAGAGACTGTTTATTTACTCTTTATTATAGAGTGCTATTATTATACAGATTATATAGAGTTACTATTATATAGAGACTGTTTAAATGGTTAAAGAAATAACAAAACAAGTTATACCGATACAGTGGAGGGAAATAAATATTCGTACAGATAAAAAATTGTATTTTTATAAATGTAAAAACCTTAAATAAAACAAATCTCGGCACATATTATGTATAAAGACACATACTATTAAAAAATAATAATAAACTTAATTAATTCTTATTCTAACAGAAATTAATGCATTTTTTAAATTCTAACTGATGAAAAACTATTCGTACAAATCAATTATTAGAATAAAATAATCAATTAATTATGAAAAAATTATATTCTATAATGTTCCAGTAATGTTATCAGTAATTATAGTTAACGCTATTAGCCATTAACAGAGCATTTTGTGATTTCTAGTCTTACGAGAAGGTTCTAATAATGCCTAAAGGTAAAGAATTGACTATTTCACAAAAACAACACATTTTGTCTCTTTGGAAAGATGGGAACAGTTACAGAACGATTTCTAACAACCTGAATATTCCTTTTATTGCTTCGTTCATTGCAAGGTTTAAAACTCGTAACAGCGTCGAAAACCAAAGACGAACAGGTGCTCCAAGGAAGATTTCTCTAAGATCAGCAAGGATATTAGCACGCCAGATCCAACAAAATCCACAGGTTACCCGAGAAGAGCTGCAGGAACATCTGAGTGCATTAGGGATTAAAGTAACCAAGCGTACAATAAGTAATGAACTACACAAAAACAGTCTGAAATCACGCATTCCAAGGAAGACTCTACTCCTCTTGAAACGACACAGAAATGCTAGGCTAAAATTCGTTAGAGAGCATAAGGGTAAAGAATATTCATTTTGGGAATAAGTACTATGGACAGATGAAACTAAAATAGAGTTGTTTGGTCATAATTATCGAAATCATGTGTGGAGGAAGGACGGTGAAGCCTACTTACCAAAGAACACGTTGCCAACTGTAAAGTTTGGTGGTGGCAGTATCATGGTCTGAGGCTGTTTTTTCTGCAAAAGGTGTTGGCAGAATATCAATAATAGATGGCAAGATGAATGCCTAAAAATATCAGAAAATCCTGCAAGACAATTTAATGCGTTCTGTTGAGAGACTTCGGCTACCTCCTGATTGGGTTTTCCAACTGGATAATGATCCTAAGCATACCGCTAGATCTACAAGGAAATGGTTAGCTAAAAGTAACGGTGATGTCTTACAATGGCCAAGTAAGCTCCAGACTTGAACCCAATCGAGAATTTATGGCGTTATTTGAAAATTCAAATTGGGAAAAGAGCACCAACAAATGTCAAGAATATGAAGACAATATGCCAAGAAGAATGGGACAAAATACCACTCAATGTGTGTACATCATTAGTTGAGACGTACAGGAATAGGCTGGTAGCTGTTGAACTCAATAAAGGATATTCCACAAAGTATTAAATTAAGTTAATATGCATTTTTTGTTTTGTACGAATACTTTTTCATCAGTTAAAATGAAAAAATGCATTAATTTCTGTTAGAATAAGTGTGACACTATTTAGGTTGCCAGAAAGAAAGAAGAAAAAAGGCGAGTATTAAATTTAGGTGATAAGAAGCGATCACGAACAGGACACTAAACGTGTTATTTTTCTGACAAGGAAAAGTGGTAAGATTCTATTTCCATTGTCGGGAAAGTAAAACACAGAATTTAATTTGATTTATGACGATCACCGAATAAACGACAGCAGTCTGCCATGACAACGATAATGATAAATTCCAGGTTGGTAAAATCGCCTGCGAAACAGAATTCTAAAGAGATAAAAATTAACTGGGTCGCAGAAAAATGTATGTTGGACCAACCGCAGAATTACAAAAACAAAAGATTGACCATTAGCCATCTACGAAGATGTCGTTTGGAAAAGACATCTGTTTTATGTCGAAGCTGGCCACGATAGGAAAATTATTTTATCAGAACGAATAATTAACGCCAGAATGTGGATCTCGCCAGATGGCCACCCACTTGTTTGGTGAAGGTCCCGAGTGACGAATTTCAGGTGACATTCAGATAAAATTGAGATTAAGAGACCACACTACGAGTCTAAGGACTTGTTGTCGAGAAGAAGAAAGAGAAGAAAAAGAAAGAAAAAAAAAAGGAAGATAATTTTTTTTTCTTTGAGCAAGATTTTTTAAACCGAGGCTAGTCTGGCCACACCCACTCTGCTAGGTGCCCATCGGCTGAATGCTGGCGTGAGCGTTAGGCGAAGGTAATCATGTGAAGTAGGAGGGGAGGCCTGTTGACACCCCTTGAAGGGATCGGTATGAGATGCCACTGTGAGAGAGAGAGGGGAAACCCATTGACACCCTCTGAGGGTAGAGTGAGATACCAATATGAGAACATAAGAAGGTGGGAGGACGAAATACTTCCAAAAATGGAAAATAATAAATTTTCCTGACCGAAAGCAAAGAAGTGGATTGTTGATTTAGAATTATCAAGGAACCTCAAACCCCGACAAGCTCAGCCCGGTTTTGGTCGGCGTCCATATAAGCAGAGTCGCAGCGAGTGAAAATCAGTTAGGTTCGTAGTTGAGCTAAGTTCGAAGTTCGCAGCTGAGTTGAATTGAGTTGGGCCCGCTTCGCAGGAACCTGACTGAAAGATCCCACGCAATTCCGAACTCAACTTCTAACCAAGAACAATTTATTTTTGAAGAACGACTTAGACTCACACTACCAAAACAAGTTTTACGAATATCGCCTGGAGATACACCAAAACCAGTTTCTTAAAGAACAAACAACTTAAGATGTTAAAACTCGCATAACAAACACAAAGTGTCACGATCCATATAGCGGGTTGGGAAGAATATGCAGTCCTGTATTCAGCAACCAGATATAAAATATTGTTATCCTTTTTTAACACATTTGAACTTTTCGAGTTATTATTTTATTTTCTTTTACATATACTTGTGCGATATCACCCTTGTTCGGACTAGACTTGCATTACGGCCCGGCGACTGATTGATTTCGTCTACCTAAGATCAAACCACAACGTGGGTAGGTTATACTAGAAATCAAAACAGTTACTTCGATAACCAGACGTTGGAGGCGAGCTGGGAACGACAAGGCTGATAACGAATCTAACCAGATTCCCATTCGAATCAGCAAAAGTTTAGAACGTCACATTTGGTGCCGCGACCAATACCAAGTCACATTGGTCGTCACGGGACAGGATAGGACGGCGACGGCGCGGAGACAGACGGGGTGATGTCACAACTGGTGCCGCGACCGGGACAGCACGGCGGATGCGGCCAGGCAGACGTCACGATTGGCGCAGCGACACCGGGGGACGTCACATACTTAAGTTTATTACTACTTTTTAATAAAATGTATGTTTTCACATAAAATGTATCAAAATTTGTTTTAGTTAAGGCTTTTACATTTATAAAAATACAATTTTTCATGTGTATGAATATTTATTCATCCCCCCCCACTGTATATCATATATTAAACAGTAAGTACAAGAGAAGAGTATTACGCGACAAGGGAGTCTGTGTCGGATGACCCAGCGTTCAATCTATTCGACTGTTAATATTTAAAAGCCCCCCCAAAGAGGGATGTATGTGGCAGAAGGCCGAGTTTACCGTAGGTTCTCCGAACCCGTAGTATCGACCAAAAATATTCCCTTAGAACCCTCATAAACGGGTTCAGGGTATGTCTACCTCCCCGGAAGAAACTTTTCCCTTCGGAAAAGCCTCGTTCGGGTTCCTCTCCGCTCAAGGCAGAGAGTTCGATGGTAACGAACAATCTATTCGACTGTTAATATTTAACAGTCCCCGCCACGAAGGATGTATGTGGCACAAGGCCGAGTTTACCGTGGGTTCTCCGAGCCCGTAGACTCGGCCAAAAATATTCCCTTAGAACCCTCATAAACGGGTTCAGGGTCTGTCCTACGGAAAAGCCTCGTCTGGGTTTCTCTCTGCCAAAAGGCAAAGAGTTCGACAGCATCTGCGAACAGTCACAGCCCAGTAGAACAATCTACATGACTGTTAATAACAGCCCCCCCCCATCACGACGAGGGATGTATGTGGCACAAGGCCGAGTTTACCGTAGGTTCTCCGAGACTGTAGGCTCGGCCAAAAATATTCCCGTAGAACCCGCATTATCGGGTCCAGGTCTGTCTACCTCCCTGGACGAAACTTTGTCCTTCGGCAAGCCTCGTCCGGGTTACTCTCTGCTCGTCAGAGAGTTCGACAGACGAATTGAATTTGGCCAAGCTAACAAATGCACAGTATTAAAACTGCCATGAAGAAAAAGTTAAATTAAATTTTGTAATTTAAGCGGATAACAACTCAGTATAAAATAACCAAATACAACTAAGGTGAACAAAATCTGTCAAATGGATGTTACTGCTCGATCTGACTACCGAGTTCTTCTTATTATTATTATTCTTCTCCTCCTCCTCCTCCTCCTCCTCCTCGCTGTGTCCATTCAGGACATGGGAGATCATGGCTCTCCAAAACGTCCTACCCTTTGTAGCGCTCAGAAATTCTTGTTCTTTTACCATGCTTCCCACTCTCTGATCCATATATACGAATTTGTTGCTCAATGTTTCCCTCTGTCGCTCTTGCTTTCAATATTTCCTGTGAGTGCCACATTTTCCAAGCCTTCTTTCCTCATCATCTACCCTACAATTTGCAACTGTCGCCATTATGTCCATTTTCTTCGTTCTGTTTCCTTTTTCCTCATTGCTGATAAGTTCCGTCCAATCTATTCTCAGCAACCTTATGCAGAACCATATTTCTCTTGTCTCCTGCCCCCTCCTCGTCTGTGAGGAAATTGTCAAGTATTCATTGCTATATAGGATGGCTGATATTACATTGCATTTCAACACTCTTTTTATTATTCATAATGGAATTTCCCATGTCTTAATACTTAGTTTGTAGAAGGCATCTTTTATCTATTCCAACTGCAACTACCTATTCTGGTTACACATTTTTCAATCATCTGTCATTTACAAATATTTAAGCTTCTGTACGACAGTGGAGTAATGGATAGCAGCTCGGATTGAGGAATCGGAGAGCCGAGTTCGAATTCCAGTCGAATCATTTACTAATACTCTTGGGAAAGGTATGAATCCTCTTCTTCTCTCCCTGGGAAAATAGCAGGACGGACGTAGATGGCAACTGGTCAACCGCAGTAAGAAATGGCAACCTACTGCTGGAAAAATCTGCCTCGTCAGTCATGTATCGAACGATACATGATCGCCTAAGAGTGTATTACGCATGGCATATTGACTGACAACAGGATGGCCCAAAAATCTTGTCACCCATACATAATATAATTTTTTTTTTATTTCAGATAGCTGACACGAGCTCCTACAGTTTGGAAGAGAGTCTGCTTGTAAGTGTATGGACACATGATCGTGTGTTCTCTGGCAAGACCATGGAGGATGTTCAACATGGCCACCGCAAGATTCGGCAAACCAGCTCCTCTGAAGAGGCCGATGCTGGTATGGGTGACAAGACTTTCGGACCACCCTGTAGATTGATGTCAACATCACAAATATCTTATTCGTCTTCTTATAATTGATGGTTTGAAATTTTTTTATGTTTAGCCCAATACAAGGCCCAAGAGCTACTCAGTGTAGAGTGTTACACAATGAGGTTGTACAATTGTAAGGGGAAGGGGTTAGAATTGCCATTTATGAGGATAGGTAGGAAAGATAACGACATGGTCAGGAACGCATGTGTTTTGAAAAAAGTTGAAAAAGGAGTTTCACCCAATGTAAAATCTAAAGCTATTTAATATTACTTAAAACATAATTATTGAATGGGATCGCTTTCTGTTAAATAATATTCTAGCAGATTATTATTTTTTAGAGAATTATATTTTCCTATGATTTCCTCATTTTGACCTTTGAGGTCAGATACAGGAAAAAAACGGAAGTCATTTTTGATTAAACTAGCGTGGGAATGTTAGAGAGACAGGCATTTCAGGGGGTGATGTTTTAGACATCATACAGAGTAGACGTGGTTATTTCGTGTCCCGGGGAACTTGCTCCCCGGTGGGGGTGATAAAGCGACCCCACTAGCTAGTTAAAAAATGTACATGATGACGTGTTTAATAAGATAGATACGTTTAAAATCCCTTTTGTTGTTCACTTTCATCTCCGGACCCCAAAAACATTTCGACACACGACCGGGAGAAGACGAGCGAGAGAAAATACAACGTTATGGAATCGGCCCCGTCAACCAAGACCTCCCCAGAAGAAGGGGGGTATACAACATTTACTACCTTGTAGAAGAGTTCTTCGCACAAACAGGATATAAGGAAGACAGGGGGGGGACAATGGAGAAAAAGCGAGTCACTTATTTAACAAGCTTGAAAAAATGAATAGCAGAACAATGTGTTGGAGGGATGGTGAAAAGGCAAATGTAAAACTTACTAGGAACTACAAAGCTTAGGAAGTTGTGGAGAGCCATTTCCTGTATCTTACTATTTTGATTAGTTTCTGGAAGATAGAAATTATCTTTGTGAAATAAAACGCTATATTGTTCAGATTTCTGAGTCAGAGTTTTTCCATTACCCGTGACTAATTACTCTGATCTTTAGCAAATGCAGAACGATATATACCAGGGGTGGGCAAACTACGGCCCGCGGGCCACATGCGGCCCGCCAAAAGAATTCATGCGGCCCGCCAAATGTTAGTAAATTTGAAAGAGAATGTTATCAAGCAACGTCAAATAATTGTTTACAATCAACTTGACACCTAATTTTAACAAACTGATAAATGACTGTCGTCAGATACATTATTCTCGTTAAGATCCTTCTGTTGATGAGTTACTTTGTTTTTCAAATAAATCTGTTTTATGTGAAGTTACTACTTCAAAATATCATTAAATTTTTTTTTCCTTTAAACTTATTTACCGTATTTGACGGTATATAAGGCGCACTTTTTTTAAAAATAAAAATATCTTTTAAAATTCTCCTGCGTCTTATATGCCATATGTAATTTTAAAATTCGCGATAGTCGTCCGAAATTAGCTACCTGGCAACTCCTATTAGCTTAGACTTTAGAGTACCTTTCATATACCTATTGTGATTATTTAAAAGGATATTATGCAGATTAAAAGTGTTATCATTAATAATATTCATTATATTAATTTCATCACGTTTAATATTACTACTTTGTGTTAATATACTATGCGGCCGAATAAAATTGTGAATTTTTTAATGTGGCCCTTGCACTGAAAAGTTTTCCCACCCCTGATATATACCTATGTTTTCTAAATTATGCAAGAATGTTTGATAAAGCACGTCACAAAGAACAGTTGTAACCGCTTGATAGACTTGAAATATTTGGGAAGGGTATTAAAATAATTCTGAGAGAGTCAGAAGTCCTACCACTGGCGGGCACAATCTTAACATCATAAGATATGCAGATGACACAGTGTTGATAACAGACACGGAAAGGAAACGACAGAAACTCCTACAGAAGTACTGAAAGAAAGCAAGAAGAAAGGACTAAACATCAATTGCAAAAAGATTGTATGTATGGCTGTTAACCAAAGGAACAGCTCAACATGTAGATTAAAATTTGGAAATAATAAAATCATGCACGTATAAAAAAATTAAATGTACGGAAATTGTTTTAACAGGGCGCAGAAAGTGTGACATCGAAATCCGAACGCGCATTGGGATAGCAAAGATGCCTTCAAAAAGCTAAGGAAAAGATTAAGAAACAGGAAAATTTCGTTAAAAACAAAGAAAGTAGCATTGAACTGTTAGACGATATCAGTCCTCCTATATGGCAGTTAATGCTAGACAATTTCTTTACAGATATAAAAGAGACTTGAGGCAATAGAAATGCGGTTCTGCAGAAGGATACTGAGAATACCATGGACTGGACATGTGAGCAACGACGAGCTTTCAGAGAAAATGGAAACAAAAAGGACATTTATACTTAACATCAGAAAGATACAGTTGAAATTCCATAATGAGGAAAGAGGGTTTAGAAAATTTGGCACTCACATGACATTGGAGGCAAGGTGGATAGAGGAAAGCAAAGCATAACCAAACGAGCTGGTGTAAATGGTTCCGTAGAACAGGGATTAGTAGAGATAGTAAAAAGACTAGATTTAATAAGAACTACAAAGTGCAGGAAATAGTGGAGAGCCATGATCGCCAGTGTCTTGAAGCGACATGGTACCCAAACGATGCAATGGGTGGTTCATACCTTGTGCTGTCTCTAACAACAGAAAGGCGTGTTGACTTTGCTGAAGTGGAGGGGAGAAGTTGCTATGCCTGAAAACCAGGAATTATATTGTTTGAAAGTGAGTTTCGATGGTGGTTGGTTAATTGATTGAACGATTCGTTTTTTACGGCTTACCAACCTTTTGCTTATTTAAAGCGAAGAAACATTTTTAGATAGTAAGAATTTGTGGGGTCAGTGGAAATAGTAATGTTTTTACTGGTACAAGTTCTACTAATTAACCTGTAGCTGATGGATAAAAGAGATGAATTCAAAATGTTCCCAAGAGTTTTTGCGTGAAAGTGAATATAACGAACCCGACTGGAACTCCGATTTATCCGTTACACCACCCGCACATCCAAGCTTACAGCACCTGATATTCCCAAACGGTCACCCATCTAGGTACTGACCAGGCTCGATGTTGCTTAACTTCGATGACCATACGAGAACCGTTATTGCAACGTGATATGGTCGTAAACCTTCGATAGTGGAATTATGAAATAATTATCATTGCAATCATTGGTTTTTAATAATTTCCCCCCAAGTAAGGCAATAAAGCTACTAAGATGAAAGGGGGTTACTGAGTGTCAGATAAAAGTGATAGTACAATAAAAGATTAGGATCCAAATAGACCGAAGTTGACGATTGATATTTCATTGAAATTTTTGAAAAATCGTAGTTGACAGGAAAACAGGAATAAAAAATCCACAAGCGGGAAGTACGAGAGAAGAAACTACTAGCATAGAACTTACGGTTACATGTAGTAATGCCATCTGTGAAATTATGAGACCTACCCGCCAGTCTAGTACTGCGCTTAAATTCGTGGTGACAAGAAGCCAAAGAGGAAAGCTCATCAAAACAATTGCCGTGAGGATATGTACATAAAATCACAGAGAAACAACGTTACGTCACTGAGAAAGTGACTGAAGCCGAGGTGCCAGGTCAGAAATAATAACATTGCAGATTCCACTTTAAATTTAGACAAAGATATGTAGCAGAGACACCGGACCAGAGGTAGCAGCAGTAATCGAGGCATGGAGGTATGGCAGACTTATAAAAGATAGATTTAGGCGAGAAGAATTGTCTTGACCAACATAGTAAACAGACTTACCTGGCAGTTGATTCAATATAATATATTGTAATTCATGTCAGTGGAAAACGAGAGACAAAGAAGCTACGGTGAGTTTCTCACCTGAAGGTTAGCATTAGCCATATTGATGAAAGGCCAAAAGGATTCTCTACGATTATGGAGAGCAGTTTCGCTTCGAAGCCGTCAAAGCGAAAAATCTATTTCTTGCTCCGGCTGACAACATATTGGAGTTAATTCTCGAGATCATCTGTGAATTTGATTTTATCGAACTTATCAGACTTTCTATTAAAAGAGGAATAAATAGTTGCTATCAACACAGATGCCGAGATAGAAACTAATGACATCGGAAAGATCGATGATGCCTGAAGTTGTGGATAAGCGTCTGGGAAGACGTTGAAAATATTACCACAACAACTTTATTGAAATTGTCAAGAATACTCAGGAGAAAACGGGTGGATTACTGAACATTGCTATTAGTTTATTTCCATTGGCAGCTACCAAATTTTTCTGTGAAATGCTTTATACGAGGTTGTTATATAGGAATACAGTGTCGCTGCCGACACTTGAGTTTGAACATAGATCGCCAATGAGCAAACACAGTCGATCCCATTATTGAATTAAGTACACCACCTGACCATAGATGAAACGCCTATATGGGGGATAGCCTGTGCCTAATTGATCGCTATATTCTAGTCTAACCTCTATTACTATTCGGATCTGCATTTCTTATCTATCCTCTATTACTATACGGACCGCTATTCTCTACTCTATTCACTATACTATTTCTCTCTTCGGATCACTATACGGATTACTATTCGAGCGAGTATTATCGAGCAAGCACTATTAGTGCGTGTGCTATTCGAAGGCGTCTGACACCAGCATTTTTCAACGGCGTTGCTACAGTGGTATCTGCAATTACAAAGTCTCTACTACAACGAGAATTACGAAAGTGACAATGAGTATTCGTTGGCATTACAAAAGTGACAACAAGTGTTCGTTGAACACAAAAGATGTCAAGAAATATCAGGACTGTAAATATGGTAATGAAGTTAAACTACAGAAAGTGAAGACGCATTGACATTGAACTCTGTTGCTCATGCACCCTGCGTTCCCGCTCACTTCCGTTGTTTATAGCAGTGCTTGGAAGGAGGGTGTGTAGAGTGTGCTCGTTTCACCACACTACAGAGATTGTATCAGTAACTATGGCGGAGAAAAATTGCAGGGAATCTGCATAACATTTTACCAAAAGCTCGTTAATACTTGCACAAAGACGTACGCAAAGTTACAGGAATTGTATAGAGCGGAGTGTATGAGCAGGACACGAGTGTACGAGTGATTGAAAAAAAGGCCGATAAAATGTCGACATAACCTTGACAATTATTGCTTGGTGTAGGAATATTGAAACTTAATTTACAAAGAGAATCAGCGGATGCTGCTGTAACTTTAGTAATAATAATAATAATAATAATAATAACACTGAAAAAAGAAAGAAAATTCAAATACAAGCGACCAGATA
Source organism: Acanthosepion pharaonis (assembly GCA_903632075.3). Taxonomy (NCBI): domain Eukaryota; kingdom Metazoa; phylum Mollusca; class Cephalopoda; order Sepiida; family Sepiidae; genus Acanthosepion; species Acanthosepion pharaonis. The sequence goes on from CAHIKZ030000765.1 coordinate 1,194,881, forward strand.
CAAGAACGATGGCAAGATAAATTGCCTCACGGTCAATACTCTGCCCGTACCAAACAAGCTGATGTAGACAAATCCCGTACTCATCAGTGGATACGGAGTGCGGGGTTAAAAGCTGAAACTGAAGGTTTTATTCTTGCTGCACAGGACCAATTCTTGATAACTAGAAATTACCAAGCACACATACTGAAAAATTGTGTTCGTCCAAAATGCAGATTCTGAGATAAATATCCAGAAACAATTGATCATCTTGAATCAGATTGCACGGTGTTGGCATCCACTGAATATAAAACACGGCATGACTGAATGGGCTAATATCTGCACTGGAAAATCTGCAAAGTTTACGGAAAGGGAACTGTGAGAAATTATTATGAACACCACCCAGACCCGGTTACGGAGACAGGACATGTAACAATTTTATGGGATTCTATAATAGACACGGCCAGAATAATCAAAGCTAATCGCCCTGACATCGTGATTAGAGAACGCAAAGACAAAATGGGCTTCCTTATTGACATGACAGTCTCTGCAGACTGCAATGTATCTTTGAAGATCTTTAAAAAAAAAACTATCAAAATACAAGGACCTTGAAATCGAAATCTCAAAAAATTTGACGCGTGAGGACAATAAAAATTCCACTTGTAGTTGAAGCCCTCAGATTAATTGGAAAAGATTCCAGTGGACTCATTGAAGGAATCCCTGGTAGCCCAGGCCTTAAAGAAATCTCAAACATTGTTCTCACAAGTACAGCCCACACCTTACGAACGGGTTTATCTATGTAAAATATGTGCGATTTTTTTTTTCAAATCTGCTCAGTGGAAAATGTCATGATGTCATTTCTGACATTAGGTCTCTAGCAGGGACCTCGAATGAAATGAGTATACACCAGAAACGAAAGGAATTAAAACAATAATAATAATAACAGAAACAATAATAATAATAATTTTCCAAAAACTCTCAAAATAAAAGTTAAACGTAGAAAAAAACCCATACCTATCAGTCGTTGTTCAGGATTAAAAGCTGAAACTGAAGGTTTTATTCTTGCTCCATAGGACCAAGGCTTGCTAACTACAAATTATCAAGCAAACATACTGGGAAAATATGTTGACTCTAAATACAGATTCTGTTATGTATATCCATGTGTTACATCATATTACACGGTATTGACACTGAATATAAAACTCGTCATGATAGAGTGGGCCAATATCTGCACTGGGAATTATGCAAATTTTAAGGGAAGAGAACTGCAAGAAACTGGTATAAACATCACCCAGACTCGGTTACAGAGAGAGAGGACCTGTAACAATTTTATAGGAATTTCCAATACAAACAGATTTCTTTTTCAAAACTGCTCAGTGGAAAATATCATGATGCCATTTCTGATCAGAGGTCTTTGGCCGGGACCAGGAAAGAAATGAGTATACACCAGAGACCAAAGGAAATAAAACAATAATAATAATGATTGTCAAGTTTCTTTTTCTTGAGATAGGGATAAAGAAAATCGTCATTGATTGCTCAACGGTTACAGAAAGGAAGCCTCTTAGAAACGGCAAGAATAATCAAGAATTGATTAACACTTTGTTGTGGATTCCGGGATGAAATCCGGTCTCAAAATGAATGACAAACGCAGGAATGAAATATAGCAAATAAATTCATTGACGTAATAATACAATTGGTAATACGGTTAGTAGATCCAAGAATGCGGTTAGTAGCAATAATAATATATATACAGTCTGGGAAATTCAGTATCGAAGTATGACTTCCTTCTGAGTCTACGTGCTCGCAACTGTGACTCCTTCAAAGCGGTTACCTCACACTCTCACTCTCTCACTGTTCACTGTATCACTCTATCAGTGTATCTCTGTTACTCACTCTCTCTCTCTATCTACCGGGCATTCTCCGGCGGCAGTACAAGAACACACTGGTCGAGTCCACTTGTATGAAAAAGGGGTGAACCCCATAACACACTTAATCAAAGAAATACAGCATGCCCAGTTATCTATGCATTATTTACAAGATTTTAAGAACTTATCTAAGAAAATACTACTACTACTACTATTATTACTAATACTACTACTACTAGTAATAATAATTATCATAATAATAATCCCTTGATGTTACACCAGGCCTGGCTGGGATGGCTTCTGATCGGAATGAACTAAAACGCTTAACAAGTACATGTCTTGTCGGTAAATTAAAATGGACGAGAGTAAATATCCTGTTCAGTAACACTGATTTTGTCAGTTTCATCATAATAACCAGTTGGACATTCTACCTCCCTGTCTAAGAGCGGGAACAGTCGAACAGAGTCATCATATCCGGGTGTTCACAGAGTTAACTTTGAAGGATGAGGCAACCAAGGCGATTTGGGAAGTCACATTTAGATACTTGGGAATACCCCCAGTCAATGACAGTCTGATCGGACAGCACTACCCCGACGTGAAGTAATCTCTAATTGAGATACACCGGCTGGGTTACGCACCACTTTTAGAAAAGACTCACCATCTTACCGTACATATTTGACTATGATGCATGTGCTTGATGTACCCTTATGAATCCGGGTATATGTTAGGTGTATTAGTCTTCGTATATATGTACCCAAACTTCACTGCGTTGGAGTGTTGTTCTCACTCAATAATAATAATAATAATAATAAAATAATAATAGATAGATAGATAGATAGATAGATAGATAGATAGATAGATAGAAATTTAGATATATATATATATATATATATATATATATATATATATATATATATATATATATGGGGGGAATGGAATATATGAGATAGATAGATAGATAGATAGATAGATAGATAGATAGATAGATAGTTTATATTTAGATATATATATACATATGGGTATTGCTAGATGGGGGAACTAGAATAGACTGATAGATAGATGATAGATAGATAGATAGATAGATAGATAGATAGATAGATAGATAGATAGATAGAAATTTAGTATATATATATATATATATATATTTGATATATATATTTAGATAGATATATGGGCAAAGAAAGAGAGAAAGAAATTTGAGGTATACATTTAGATAGATAGGTGAGAAAGAAATTTGCATTTTAGATGGATAGATAGATAGATGAAGAAGATAGAATAGACTGACAGTATTAACAGACTTAGATAGATAGATAGATAGATAGATGAATGAATAGATTAGATAGATAGACTTAGATAGATAGATAGATAGATAGATAGATAGATAGATATATAGATATAGATAGATAGATATATAGATAGATAGATAGATGGAATAGATAGATAGATAGATAGATATATATATATATATATATATATATATATATATATATATATATATATATATATGGGCAAACTGGAATAGACTGGCATGAGATATATAGAAGTTTGATGTGTACATTTAGATAGATAGAGAGAACGTGTGAGAAAGAAATTTGAGGTATACATTTAGATAGATAGATAGATAGATAGATAGATAGATAGATAGATAGATAGATAGATAGATAGATTAGAACAGACAGATATTAACAGACTTAGATAGATAGATAGATAGATAGATAGATAGATAGATAGATTAGAACAGACAAATATTAACAGACTTAGATAGATAGATAGATAGATAGATATTAACAGATAGATAGATAGATAGATAGATAGATAGATAGATAGATAGATAGATAGATAGAAAGTAATGGACACTTTTGTAGGTGCACCTACATAAATAAATGCGCATATAAAAATATAGAAAAAATGAAAGTCTTATATCCGTCTATTCACGTGTAATCGAATTGATAGTTTGTCTTCGCCCAAATCCATCATCAATTATTTACCGTACGTCCAACTTTTCCTCTGTCGTTCTTCAAAAAGTTTCACTTTTGACCGAAACAAAGAGAATTTATGTAGAGCTGATAGCAAATTTTTCAAGACTTTCCACGCGATGAACTTTGACAGAGACAACAGAACTCGAAAAAATGTAAAGTAAAATATCATGGAACAGAAAACAAAAAAAAGAAAAAATTATCTTTGTAAACGTAGTTTGGCAGACAATCTCTACAAAACCCGAGATGTGTTCATTTTCTGCCTGAACTTTAAATGACTTCATAGAAAAGAGCGTCTGAATTTTAAAAAGATAATTGTTCAACGCTGTCTGAGAAGATTCATTGTGATATATTGGCCATAATTTTCTAAAGCTGATCTTATCGTCAACCAGTGAAAAGCAGAAAGAAAAATGCAAATGGCTGCTTTAAATATCGTAGTTTTCTTATCGTTCTTATAAATTATATTGATTTGGAAAGTTTGAGCAATTACCTCCAGGTTCTCTCCTAACAAATCGTTGATGTCAGACGTATGTATGTTTGAAGACAAATGTTCGCATTGCTTGTGTTTTCAAAAGGGTGTTGACACATTAGAGTCTTAACAGTTACAGAATGGGGTTTTATTCTCGTTCAAACTGAATGAAAAGACGAAAAATTATCTGTAAATTATATCTATACATAAGTTGGTAACAAAACAAGAAAGTTTTGTTATTTTTCTTGATATAAATAGGTTAGGTCTTAAATAATTTTCGTTCCTGTTTATCAACCTTATTCTTCAAAGAATAAAGTACGAATTCGATTATATATCCAAAATTATTTACAAAGCCTTTTTGCCACTTATCAGGCAGCTCTGCGATAAATTTTGAATAAAATTCCGCAGTTTTCGATAAGAAAGAGTTTTAGACGAGCTTTTGAATGTGGTTTCAAAAAGACGAAAAGTTCTTCATCAAATCATTTTGCAGTAATCGAAAAAGCTAATTATCAGTTGGTACAAGATCAGGTGTATATGGTACGGTTGGTTAGAAAAGACCGACCAAGTTCCACATCTTTCTCCTGTGTTATTCTTGCTGAATGCCCCCTTGCGTTGTCATGGAGAAGAATAAGTTTTTTCCTTTAATCCGCTGTGTACACTGCCACTAATGACCAAAGACTAAACTACGTGTGTTTTTATGATGAAACGTTCTCTGCAACAATTGAGTAAAAAAAAAACAGAAATTACTTATGTCTCAATAATTTTTTAACCCTAGAATCATATTTTGCTTTTAGTACGATCACGAAAGTTAAGCAACGTCGAACCTGGATAGTTCTTAAATAGGTCACCGCTTGGGAATACTAAATAAGCCGAGAGTAGAATACACGAATGTCAGACATGGCGCAAAACCATTTAAAATAACAACTGCTTTCTCTGACCAATGATTAATAATGGCTTCAAACGAATAAAAAATGAATGCAGTTCTTAGCCAAAACCTCCATACCTTGTTGATTGACGTTACAGAATCACAAGATACTATACGAATGTTATATAGGAATAAAGTGTCGCTGTCGACACTTGAGTTTGAACATAGATCCCCAGTGAGCAAACACAGGCGATCTCATTATTGAATTAAGTAGACCAAGTGACCATAGAAGAAACGCATATATGGAAGGTAGCGTGTGTCTAATTGACCACATTTCTAGTCTATCCTCTATACTATACGGATCTGCATTTCTAGTCTATCCTCTATTATTATATGAATCGCTATTCTCTACTCTATTCACTATACTATTTCTCTATTCGGATCACTATACGGATTACTATTCGAGCGAGTATTATCGTGCAAGTACTATTAGTGCTATTGTTATTCGAAGGCGTCTGACACCAGTATTGTTCAACGGCGTTACTATAGTTGTATCTGCGATTACAAAGTCTCTACTACAATGAGCATTACGAAAGTGACAACGAGTATTTGTTGGCATCACAAAAGTGGCAAAAGTGTTCGTTGACATCACAAAAATGAAATAACAAACTCGATCACTTGAGGAATTTCAACAACATTAAGAAGTAAAATGGAAAGCAGATCTAACTCGAAGGGGAAATAATGACAAAATCAAGATGTCGATGTTCCACACAACTTCAAACAAAAGGTTAGGAAAAAAACCGTCTGTCAATACTGGAATGTGCAATACCAGTTAGCGAATTTGGGGAACGTATTTTCCTGAAAAATTATTTCAGTGGGAAGATTTTATGAATTTCAACCAATGGTTGTTCTTGCCGCTCGGTCAACGAATACCGAATATTTCCTTATAAAGAAACGGCTAGTATCACGATTGCCATTTATACATCTGTTGCTCTATTTTTCGTCAGGTGGGGGTGTCGTGTCGATCATAATGGCTGCGCAAATTGTTGCGTTGATCTTTGAAAAGAGTGTTTTACCCGATTTTGTCAAATCCCTGATAGCGTCTTTTCCAAGGAGCAGATCAAAATTTCAAGATTTGTTGTCCTCCGTTAGAATTTTAACACTGACAAGATTCATATTGTCTACACAGAGGTGTATGCTTCCAACTTATCGACTATTAAGAACCTTTCCGTAGGCTGTTAAGACGTATTCTATGAATTGCAAACTTACCCGCAAAATTTGAGTCAAAAGAGGCCTTCAGACATCTTTTTTCAGTGTAAAATACGTCTTTCTGCACAAAGAACATGTTTGTTTTTTTAAATTCTAAAAATTATATTCCGACTTTAAAATAATAGGCATGCAACACGATATGTATTTAAATTATACAATTATTTAGCGTAAATCTGAAGTGCTATCTAGTGGCTCCCATATGTATTGCGTTCGTACACAAAGATACCAAATTATGTTTTCCATTTAGTGTAAATCTACTGTGGTGTGTAATTCACGCCAGAAAATACCAGAGATCAGAATAGATTTTGACCTAAGAAATGTCGATCTATGGTGACTCCAATATTAATTGAGTTCGTATATAGCGAAGTAAGTTTTTCATTCGGTGTCACCCCAGAATATCAAAAACCTAAGAGCCCTAGAGTGAGAAAGTGACTTCAAATGCATCATGGGGATAATTACGTCACAAGTAGTGTCGATGGGTGCACCAATATAAACAAAGAAGCGAACCCAACCTACTTTACGATATACACAAACAAGAACCAGTTTACTGTAAGTTTTAAAAATCTTGTAATGTTTTCTTTGCTGAAAATAACCGAGAATTAGGAACTCCGTAGTTAAAGAGAACATCGAAGGAACAGAAGACTACGTTAGCGGAAACAAAAGAGTTATATAAAATACTCATACACAGAACATAAATACTTGAGTAAATCATATACTACTTAAAACTCACTCTAATGTAGATACTTGCCATATTTATAAGTAGGAGTAGTCCATTGTTACAATAGTAGGGAATAGCAGGAAGTGCGCTGTCTTACTCTACAATAAACACCTGACCCACGAGGGGATAAGCCCCCCGTAGAAGAAACCGGAACCACGTGCTATTAATTCGCGTTCCAGAAGTGAATAAACATTTCTTTTTTAAATATGGGTATTTTAGTTTCCTTAGGAAGAAAGAAAGAAAATAGTGCCGAAAAGTTATATAAAATCAATCCTCATATATGGCAGGGGATGTTGGGTAATCTCCTCACAGGGAAAGTAAAGACTGGAGGCAACAGAACGGAGGTTCTACAGAAGGCTGATGAGAATAACATAGACAGAGAGTTTAACCAACGATGAGATATTAAAGAAAATGCAAATAAAATGAACAATTATACTCAGAATCAGAAAAAGAAAGTTGAAACTTCTGAAGCACATAATGATGAAGGGAGGTATCTGATATATTTCTGAGATGAGGTATTATGTACACTATTTACATTATTCGGACTATTGTCCTCATCTTTGTTAGCATATTTATCCGATCCTTCAGTATCTGTCTATATTTCTGAGATGAGGTATTATGTACACTATTTACATTATTCGGACTATTGCCCTCATCTTTGTTAGCATATTTATCCGATCCTTCAGTATCTGTCTATATTTCTGAGATGAGGTATTATGTACACTATTTACATTATTCGGACTATTGTCCTCATCTTTGTTGCCATATTTATCCGATCCTTCAGTATCTGTCTATATTTCTGAGATGAGGTATTATGTACACTATTTACATTATTCGGACTATTGTCCTCATCTTTGTTACCATATTTATCCGATCCTTCAGTATCTGTCTATATTCTGAGATGAGGTATTATGTACACTATTTACATTATTCGGACGATTGTCCTCATCTTTGTTACCATATTTATCCTATCTTTCAGTATCTGTCTATGTTTCTGAGATGAGGTATTATGTACACTATTTACATTATTCGGACTATTGTCCTCATCTTTGTTACCATATTTATCCGATCCTTCAGTATCTGTCTATATTTCTGAGTTGAGGTATTATGTACACTATTTACATTATTCGGACGATTGTCCTCATCTTTGTTACCATATTTATCCGATCCTTCAGTATCTGTCTATATTTCTGAGATGAGGTATTATGTACATTATTTACATTATTCGGACTATTGTCCTCATCTTTGTTACCATATTTATCCGATCCTTCAGTATCTGTCTATATTTCTGAGTTGAGGTATTATGTACACTATTTACATTATTCGGACGATTGTCCTCATCTTTGTTACCATATTTATCCTATCTTTCAGTATCTGTCTATATTTCTGAGATGAAGTATTATGTACACTATTTACATTATTCGGACTATTGTCCTCATCTTTGTTACCATATTTATCCTATCTTTCAGTATCTGTCTATATTTCTGAGATGAGGTATTATGTACACTATTTACATTATTCGGACTATTGTCCTCATCTTTGTTACCATATTTATCCGATCCTTTCAGTATCTGTCTATATTTCTGAGATGAGGTATTATGTACACTATTTACATTATTCGGACTATTGTCCTCATCTTTGTTACCATATTTATCCGATCCTTCAGTATCTGTCTATATTTCTGAGATGAGGTATTATGTACACTATTTACATTATTCGGACTATTGTCCTCATCTTTGTTACCATATTTATCCGATCCTTCAGTATCTGTCTATATTTCTGAGTTGAGCTATTATGTACACTATTTACATTATTCGGACTATTGTCCTCATCTTTGTTACCATATTTATCCGATCCTTCAGTATCTGTCTATATTTCTGAGTTGAGGTATTATGTACACTATTTACATTATTCGGACTATTGTCCTCATCTTTGTTACCATATTTATCCGATCCTTCAGTATCTGTCTATATTTCTGAGATGAAGTATTATGTACACTATTTACATTATTCAGACTATTGTCCTCATCTTTGTTACCATATTTATCCGATCCTTCAGTATCTGTCTATATTTCTGAGATGAGGTATTATGTACACTATTTACATTATTCGGACTATTGTCCTCATCTTTGTTACCATATTTATCCGATCCTTCAGTATCTGTCTATATTTCTGAGTTGAGGTATTATGTACACTATTTACATTATTCGGACTATTGTCCTCATCTTTGTTACCATATTTATCCGATCCTTCAGTATCTGTCTATATTTCTGAGTTGAGCTATTATGTACACTATTTACATTATTCGGACTATTGTCCTCATCTTTGTTACCATATTTATCCGATCCTTCAGTATCTGTCTATATTTCTGAGTTGAGGTAATATGTACACTATTTACATTATTCGGACTATTGTCCTCATCTTTGTTACCATATTTATCCGATCCTTCAATATCTGTCTATTTTTCTGAGATGAGGTATTATGTACACTATTTACATTATTCGGACTATTGTCCTCATCTTTGTTGCCATATTTATCCGATCCTTCAGTATCTGTCTATATTTCTGAGATGAGGTATTATGTACACTATTTACATTATTCGGACTATTGTCCTCATCTTTGTTACCATATTTATCCGATCCTTCAGTATCTGTCTATATTTCTGAGTTGAGGTATTATGTACACTATTTACATTATTCGGACTATTGTCCTCATCTTTGTTACCATATTTATCCGATCCTTCAGTATCTGTCTATATTTCTGAGTTGAGCTATTATGTACACTATTTACATTATTCGGACTATTGTCCTCATCTTTGTTACCATATTTATCCGATCCTTCAGTATCTGTCTATATTTCTGAGATGAGCTATTATGTACACTATTTACATTATTCGGACTATTGCCCTCATCTTTGTTAGCATATTTATCCGATCCTTCAGTATCTGTCTATATTTCTGAGATGAGGTATTATGTACACTATTTACATTATTCGGACTATTGTCCTCATCTTTGTTACCATATTTATCCGATCCTTCAGTATCTGTCTATATTTCTGAGTTGAGGTATTATGTACACTATTTACATTATTCGGACTATTGTCCTCATCTTTGTTACCATATTTATCCGATCCTTCAGTATCTGTCTATATTTCTGAGTTGAGGTATTATGTACACTATTTACATTATTCGGACTATTGTCCTCATCTTTGTTACCATATTTATCCGATCCTTCAGTATCTGTCTATATTTCTGAGTTGAGGTATTATGTACACTATTTACATTATTCGGACTATTGTCCTCATCTTTGTTACCATTTTATCCGATCCTTCAGTATCTGTCTATATTTCTGAGTTGAGGTATTATGTACACTATTTACATTATTCGGACTATTGTCCCTCATCTTTGTTACTATATTTATCCGATCCTTCAGTATCTGTCTATATTTCTGAGATGAAGTATTATGTACACTATTTACATTATTCGGACTATTGTCCTCATCTTTGTTGCCATATTTATCCGATCTTTCAGTATCTGTCTATATTTCTGAGATGAAGTATTATGTACACTATTTACATTATTCGGACTATTGTCCTCATCTTTGTTACCATATTTATCCGATCTTTCAGTATCTGTCTATATTTCTGAGATGAGCTATTATGTACACTATTTACATTATTCGGACGATTGTCCTCATCTTTGTTACCATATTTATCCGATCTTTCAGTATCTGTCTATATTTCTGAGATGAGGTATTATGTACACTATTTACATTATTCGGACTATTGTCCTCATCTTTGTTACCATATTTATCCGATCTTTCAGTATCTGTCTATATTTCTGAGATGAGCTATTATGTACACTATTTACATTATTCGGACTATTGTCCTCATCTTTGTTACCATATTTATCCGATCCTTTCAGTATCTGTCTATATTTCTGAGATGAGGTATTATGTACACTATTTACATTATTCGGACTATTATCCTCATCTTTGTTGCCATATTTATCCGATCCTTCAGTATCTGTCTATCTTTCTGAGATGACGTATTATGTACACTATTTACATTATTCGGACTATTGTCCTCATCTTTGTTACCATATTTATCCGATCCTTCAGTATCTGTCTATATTTCTGAGTTGAGGTATTATGTACACTATTTACATTATTCGGACTATTGTCCTCATCTTTGTTACCATATTTATCCGATCCTTCAGTATCTGTCTATATTTCTGAGTTGAGGTATTATATACACTATTTACATTATTCGGACTATTGTCCTCATCTTTGTTACCATATTTATCCGATCCTTCAGTATCTGTCTATATTTCTGAGATGAGGTATTATGTACACTATTTACATTATTCGGACTATTGTCCTCATCTTTGTTACCATATTTATCCGATCCTTCAGTATCTGTCTATATTTCTGAGATGAGGTATTATGTACACTATTTACATTATTCGGACTATTGTCCTCATCTTTGTTACCATATTTATCCGATCCTTCAGTATCTGTCTATATTTCTGAGATGAGGTATTATGTACACTATTTACATTATTCGGACTATTGTCCTCATCTTTGTTACCATATTTATCCGATCCTTCAGTATCTGTCTATATTTCTGAGATGAGGTATTATGTACACTATTTACATTATTCGGACTATTGTCCTCATCTTTGTTACCATATTTATCCGATCCTTCAGTATCTGTCTATATTTTGAGTTACACTATTTGATCTGTCTATATTTCTGAGATGAGGTATTATGTACACTATTTACATTATTCGGACTATTGTCCTCATCTTTGTTACCATATTTATCCGATCCTTCAGTATCTGTCTATATTTCTGAGATGAGGTATTATGTACACTATTTACATTATTCGGACTATTGTCCTCATCTTTGTTACCATATTTATCCGATCCTTCAGTATCTGTCTATATTTCTGAGATGAGGTATTATGTACACTATTTACATTATTCGGACTATTGTCCTCATCTTTGTTACCATATTTATCCGATCCTTCAGTATCTGTCTATATTTCTGAGATGAGGTATTATGTACACTATTTACATTATTCGGACTATTGTCCTCATCTTTGTTACCATATTTATCCGATCCTTCAGTATCTGTCTATATTTCTGAGATGAGGTATTATGTACACTATTTACATTATTCGGACTATTGTCCTCATCTTTGTTACCATATTTATCCGATCCTTCAGTATCTGTCTATATTTCTGAGATGAGGTATTATGTACACTATTTACATTATTCGGACTATTGTCCTCATCTTTGTTACCATATTTATCCGATCCTTCAGTATCTGTCTATATTTCTGAGATGAGGTATTATGTACACTATTTACATTATTCGGACTATTGTCCTCATCTTTGTTACCATATTTATCCGATCCTTCAGTATCTGTCTATATTTCTGAGTTGAGGTATTATGTACACTATTTACATTATTCGGACTATTGTCCTCATCTTTGTTACCATATTTATCCGATCCTTCAGTATCTGTCTATATTTCTGAGTTGAGGTATTATGTACACTATTTACATTATTCGGACTATTGTCCTCATCTTTGTTACCATATTTATCCGATCCTTCAGTATCTGTCTATATTTCTGAGATGAGGTATTATGTACACTATTTACATTATTCGGACTATTGTCCTCATCTTTGTTACCATATTTATCCGATCCTTCAGTATCTGTCTATATTTCTGAGATGAGGTATTATGTACACTATTTACATTATTCGGACTATTGTCCTCATCTTTGTTACCATATTTATCCGATCCTTCAGTATCTGTCTATATTTCTGAGATGAGGTATTATGTACACTATTTATATTATTCGGACTATTGTCCTCATCTTTGTTACCATATTTATCCGATCCTTCAGTATCTGTCTATATTTTTGAGATGAGGTATTATGTACACTATTTACATTATTCGGACTATTGTCCTCATCTTTGTTACCATATTTATCCGATCCTTCAGTATCTGTCTATATTTCTGAGATGAGGTATTATGTACACTATTTACATTATTCGGACGATTGTCCTCATTTTGTTGCCATATTTATCCGATCCTTCAGTATCTGTCTATATTTCTGAGATGAGGTATTATGTACACTATTTACATTATTCGGATGATTGTCCTCATCTTTGTTGCCATATTTATCCGATCCTTCAGTATCTGTCTATATTTCTGAGATGAGGTATTATGTACACTATTTACATTATTCGGACGATTGTCCTCATCTTTTGTTGCCATATTTATCCGATCCTTCAGTATCTGTCTATATTTCTGAGATGAGGTATTATGTACACTATTTACATTATTCGGACGATTGTCCTCATCTTTGTTGCCATATTTATCCGATCCTTCAGTATCTGTCTATATTTCTGAGATGAGGTATTATGTACACTATTTACATTATTCGGACGATTGTCCTCATCTTTGTTGCCATATTTATCCGATCCTTCAGTATCTGTCTATATTTCTGAGATGAGGTATTATGTACACTATTTACATTATTCGGATGATTGTCCTCATCTTTGTTGCCATATTTATCCGATCCTTCAGTATCTGTCTATATTTCTGAGATGAGGTATTATGTACACTATTTACATTATTCGGACGATTGTCCTCATCTTTGTTGCCATATTTATCCGATCCTTCAGTATCTGTCTATATTTCTGAGATGAGGTATTATGTACACTATTTACATTATTCGGACGATTGTCCTCATCTTTGTTGCCATATTTATCCGATCCTTCAGTATCTGTCTATATTTCTGAGATGAGCTATTATGTACACTATTTACATTATTCGGACGATTGTCCTCATCTTTGTTGCCATATTTATCCGATCCTTCAGTATCTGTCTATATTTCTGAGATGAGGTATTATGTACACTATTTACATTATTCGGACGATTGTCCTCATCTTTGTTGCCATATTTATCCGATCCTTCAGTATCTGTCTATATTTCTGAGATGAGGTATTATGTACACTATTTACATTATTCGGACGATTGTCCTCATCTTTGTTGCCATATTTATCCGATCCTTCAGTATCTGTCTATATTTCTGAGATGAGGTATTATGTACACTATTTACATTATTCGGACTATTGTCCTCATCTTTGTTGCCATATTTATCCGATCCTTCAGTATCTGTCTATATTTCTGAGATGAGGTATTATGTACACTATTTACATTATTGGACGATTGTCCTCATCTTTGTTGCCATATTTATCCGATCCTTCAGTATCTGTCTATATTTCTGAGATGAGGTATTATGTACACTATTTTACATTATTCGGACGATTGTCCTCATCTTTGTTGCCATATTTATCCGATCCTTCAGTATCTGTCTATATTTCTGAGATGAGAGCTATTATGTACACTATTTACATTATTCGGACGATTGTCCTCATCTTTGTTGCCATATTTATCCGATCCTTCAGTATCTGTCTATATTTCTGAGATGATGTATGATGTACACTATTTACATTATTCGGACTATTGTGCTCATCTTTGTTGCCATATTAATCCGATCCTTCAGTATCTGTCTATATTTCTGAGATGAGGTATTATGTACACTATTTACATTATTCGGACTATTGTCCTCATCTTTGTTGCCATATTAATCCGATCCTTCAGTATCTGTCTATATTTCTGAGATGAGGTATTATGTACACTATTTACATTATTCGGACTATTGTCCTCATCTTTGTTACCATATTTATCCGATCCTTCAGTATCTGTCTATATTTCTGAGATGAGGTATTATGTACACTATTTACATTATTCGGATGATTGTCCTCATCTTTGTTGCCATATTTATCCGATCCTTCAGTATCTGTCTATATTTCTGAGATGAGGTATTATGTACACTATTTACATTATTCGGATGATTGTCCTCATCTTTGTTGCCATATTTATCCGATCCTTCAGTATCTGTCTATATTTTGAGATGAGGTATTATGTACACTATTTACATTATTCGGATGATTGTCCTCATCTTTGTTGCCATATTTATCCGATCCTTCAGTATCTGTCTATATTTCTGAGATGAGGTATTATGTACACTATTTACATTATTCGGATGATTGTCCTCATCTTTGTTGCCATATTTATCCGATCCTTCAGTATCTGTCTATATTTCTGAGATGAGGTATTATGTACACTATTTACATTATTCGGACTATTGTCCTCATCTTTGTTGCCATATTTATCCGATCCTTCAGTATCTGTCTATATTTCTGAGATGAGGTATTATGTACACTATTTACATTATTCGGATGATTGTCCTCATCTTTGTTACCATATTTATCCGATCCTTCAGTATCTGTCTATATTTCTGAGTTGAGGTATTATGTACACTATTTACATTATTCGGACTATTGTCCTCATCTTTGTTACCATATTTATCCGATCCTTCAGTATCTGTCTATATTTCTGAGTTGAGGTATTATGTACACTATTTACATTATTCGGACTATTGTCCTCATCTTTGTTACCATATTTATCCGATCCTTCAGTATCTGTCTATATTTCTGAGTTGAGGTATTATGTACACTATTTACATTATTCGGACTATTGTCCTCATCTTTGTTACCATATTTATCCGATCCTTCAGTATCTGTCTATATTTCTGAGTTGAGTTATTATGTACACTATTTACATTATTCGGACTATTGTCCTCATCTTTGTTACCATATTTATCCGATCCTTCAGTATCTGTCTATATTTCTGAGTTGAGGTATTATGTACACTATTTACATTATTCGGACTATTGTCCTCATCTTTGTTACCATATTTATCCGATCCTTCAGTATCTGTCTATATTTCTGAGTTGAGGTATTATGTACACTATTTACATTATTCGGACTATTGTCCTCATCTTTTGTTACCATATTTATCCGATCCTTCAGTATCTGTCTATATTTCTGAGTTGAGGTATTATGTACACTATTTACATTATTCGGACTATTGTCCTCATCTTTGTTACCATATTTATCCGATCCTTCAGTATCTGTCTATATTTCTGAGTTGAGGTATTATGTACACTATTTACATTATTCGGACTATTGTCCTCATCTTTGTTACCATATTTATCCGATCCTTCAGTATCTGTCTATATTTCTGAGTTGAGGTATTATGTACACTATTTACATTATTCGGACTATTGTCCTCATCTTTGTTACCATATTTATCCGATCCTTCAGTATCTGTCTATATTTCTGAGTTGAGGTATTATGTACACTATTTACATTATTCGGACTATTGTCCTCATCTTTGTTGCCATATTTATCCGATCCTTCAGTATCTGTCTATATTTCTGAGTTCTATATGTCTATTTACATTATTATTATTTACATATTTATCCGATTTACATTATTCGGATTATGTCCTATTTCATCTTTATTGCCATCTTTGTTACCATATTTATCCGATCCTTCAGTATCTGTCTATATTTCTGAGATGAGGTATTATGTACACTATTTACATTATTCGGATGATTGTCCTCATCTTTGTTGCCATATTTATCCGATCCTTCAGTATCTGTCTATATTTCTGAGTTGAGGTATTATGTACACTATTTACATTATTCGGACTATTGTCCTCATCTTTGTTGCCATATTTATCCGATCCTTCAGTATCTGTCTATATTTCTGAGTTGAGCTATTATGTACACTATTTACATTATTCGGACTATTGTCCTCATCTTTGTTACCATATTTATCCGATCCTTCAGTATCTGTCTATATTTCTGAGTTGAGGTATTATGTACATTATTTACATTATTCGGACTATTGTCCTCATCTTTGTTGCCATATTTATCTGATCCTTCAGTATCTGTCTATATTTCTGAGTTGAGGTATTATGTACACTATTTACATTATTCGGACTATTGTCCTCATCTTTGTTGACATATTTATCCGATTCTTCAGTATCTGTCTATATTTCTGAGATGAGGTATTATGTACACTATTTACATTATTCGGACTATTGTCCTCATCTTTGTTGCCATATTTATCCGATCCTTCAGTATCTGTCTATATTTCTGAGATGAGCTATTATGTACACTATTTACATTATTCGGATGATTGTCCTCATCTTTGTTACCATATTTATCCGATCCTTCAGTATCTGTCTATATTTCTGAGTTGAGCTATTATGTACACTATTTACATTATTCGGACTATTGTCCTCATCTTTGTTACCATATTTATCCGATCCTTCAGTATCTGTCTATATTTCTGAGTTGAGCTATTATGTACACTATTTACATTATTCGGACTATTGTCCTCATCTTTGTTGCCATATTTATCCGATCCTTCAGTATCTGTCTATATTTCTGAGATGAGGTATTATGTACACTATTTACATTATTCGGATGATTGTCCTCATCTTTGTTGCCATATTTATCCGATCCTTCAGTATCTGTCTATATTTCTGAGATGAGGTATTATGTACACTATTTACATTATTCGGACTATTGTCCTCATCTTTGTTACCATATTTATCCGATCCTTCAGTATCTGTCTATATTTCTGAGTTGAGGTATTATGTACACTATTTACATTATTCGGACTATTGTCCTCATCTTTGTTACCATATTTATCCGATCCTTCAGTATCTGTCTATATTTCTGAGATGAGGTATTATGTACACTATTTACATTATTCGGATGATTGTCCTCATCTTTGTTACCATATTTATCCGATCCTTCAGTATCTGTCTATATTTCTGAGTTGAGGTATTATGTACACTATTTACATTATTCGGATGATTGTCCTCATCTTTGTTACCATATTTATCCGATCCTTCAGTATCTGTCTATATTTCTGAGATGAGGTATTATGTACACTATTTACATTATTCGGACGATTGTCCTCATCTTTGTTACCATATTTATCCGATCCTTCAGTATCTGTCTATATTTCTGAGTTGAGGTATTATGTACACTATTTACATTATTCGGACTATTGTCCTCATCTTTGTTACCATATTTATCCGATCCTTCAGTATCTGTCTATATTTCTGAGATGAATTATTATGTACACTATTTACATTATTCGGATGATTGTCCTCATCTTTGTTACCATATTTATCCGATCCTTCAGTATCTGTCTATATTTCTGAGATGAGGTATTATGTACACTATTTACATTATTCGGATGATTGTCCTCATCTTTTTGTTACCATATTTATCCGATCCTTCAGTATCTGTCTATATTTCTGAGATGAGGTATTATGTACACTATTTACATTATTCGGATGATTGTCCTCATCTTTATTTACCATATTTATCCGATCCTTCAGTATCTGTCTATATTTCTGAGTTGAGGTATTATGTACACTATTTACATTATTCGGACTATTGTCCTCATCTTTGTTGCCATATTTATCCGATCCTTCAGTATCTGTCTATATTTCTGAGATGAGGTATTATGTACACTATTTACATTATTCGGATGATTGTCCTCATCTTTGTTGCCATATTTATCCGATCCTTCAGTATCTGTCTATATTTCTGAGATGAGGTATTATGTACACTATTTACATTATTCGGATGATTGTCCTCATCTTTGTTACCATATTTATCCGATCCTTCAGTATCTGTCTATATTTCTGAGTTGAGGTATTATGTACACTATTTACATTATTCGGATATTGTCCTCATCTTTGTTACCATATTTATCCGATCCTTCAGTATCTGTCTATATTTCTGAGTTGAGCTATTATGTACACTATTTACATTATTCGGACTATTGTCCTCATCTTTGTTACCATATTTATCCGATCCTTCAGTATCTGTCTATATTTCTGAGTTGATTTTATATTATTATTATGTACACTATTTACATTATTCGGACTATTGTCCTCATCTTTGTTACCATATTTATCCGATCCTTCAGTATCTGTCTATATTTCTGAGTTGAGCTATTATGTACACTATTTACATTATTCGGACTATTGTCCTCATCTTTGTTACCATATTTATCCGATCCTTCAGTATCTGTCTATATTTCTGAGTTGAGCTATTATGTACACTATTTACATTATTCGGACTATTGTCCTCATCTTTGTTACCATATTTATCCGATCCTTCAGTATCTGTCTATATTTCTGAGTTGAGCTATTATGTACACTATTTACATTATTCGGACTATTGTCCTCATCTTTGTTACCATATTTATCCGATCCTTCAGTATCTGTCTATATTTCTGAGATGAGGTATTATGTACACTATTTACATTATTCGGACTATTGTCCTCATCTTTGTTGCCATATTTATCCGATCCTTCAGTATCTGTCTATATTTCTGAGTTGATCTATTATGTACACTATTTACATTATTCGGACTATTGTCCTCATCTTTGTTACCATATTTATCCGATCCTTCAGTATCTGTCTATATTTCTGAGTTGAGCTATTATGTACACTATTTACATTATTCGGACTATTGTCCTCATCTTTGTTACCATATTTATCCGATCCTTCAGTATCTGTCTATATTTCTGAGATGAGGTATTATGTACACTATTTACATTATTCGGACTATTGTCCTCATCTTTGTTACCATATTTATCCGATCCTTCAGTATCTGTCTATATTTCTGAGTTGAGCTATTATGTACACTATTTACATTATTCGGACTATTGTCCTCATCTTTGTTACCATATTTATCCGATCCTTCAGTATCTGTCTATATTTCTGAGTTGAGGTATTATGTACACTATTTACATTATTCGGACTATTGTCCTCATCTTTGTTACCATATTTATCCGATCCTTCAGTATCTGTCTATATTTCTGAGTTGAGGTATTATGTACACTATTTACATTATTCGGACTATTGTCCTCATCTTTGTTACCATATTTATCCGATCCTTCAGTATCTGTCTATATTTCTGAGTTGAGGTATTATGTACACTATTTACATTATTCGGACTATTGTCCTCATCTTTGTTACCATATTTATCCGATCCTTCAGTATCTGTCTATATTTCTGAGTTGAGGTATTATGTACACTATTTACATTATTCGGACTATTGTCCTCATCTTTGTTACCATATTTATCCGATCCTTCAGTATCTGTCTATATTTCTGAGTTGAGGTATTATGTACACTATTTACATTATTCGGACTATTGTCCTCATCTTTGTTACCATATTTATCCGATCCTTCAGTATCTGTCTATATTTCTGAGTTGAGGTATTATGTACACTATTTACATTATTCGGACTATTGTCCTCATCTTTGTTACCATATTTATCCGATCCTTCAGTATCTGTCTATATTTCTGAGATGAGGTATTATGTACACTATTTACATTATTCGGACTATTGTCCTCATCTTTGTTACCATATTTATCCGATCCTTCAGTATCTGTCTATATTTCTGAGATGAGGTATTATGTACACTATTTACATTATTCGGACTATTGTCCTCATCTTTGTTACCATATTTATCCGATCCTTCAGTATCTGTCTATATTTCTGAGATGAGGTATTATGTACACTATTTACATTATTCGGACTATTGTCCTCATCTTTGTTACCATATTTATCCGATCCTTCAGTATCTGTCTATATTTCTGAGATGAGGTATTATGTACACTATTTACATTATTCGGACTATTGTCCTCATCTTTGTTACCATATTTATCCGATCCTTCAGTATCTGTCTATATTTCTGAGATGAGGTATTATGTACACTATTTACATTATTCGGACTATTGTCCTCATCTTTGTTACCATATTTATCCGATCCTTCAGTATCTGTCTATATTTCTGAGTTGAGGTATTATGTACACTATTTACATTATTCGGACTATTGTCCTCATCTTTGTTACCATATTTATCCGATCCTTCATTATCTGTCTATATTTCTGAGTTGAGGTATTATGTACACTATTTACATTATTCGGACTATTATCCTCATCTTTGTTACCATATTTATCCGATCCTTCAGTATCTGTCTATATTTCTGAGATGAGGTATTATGTACACTATTTACATTATTCGGACGATTGTCCTCATCTTTGTTACCATATTTATCCGATCCTTCAGTATCTGTTTATATTTCTGAGATGAGGTATTATGTACACTATTTACATTATTCGGACTATTGTCCTCATCTTTGTTACCATATTTATCCTATCCTTCAGTATCTGTTTATATTTCTGAGATGAGGTATTATGTACACTATTTACATTATTCGGACTATTGTCCTCATCTTTGTTACCATATTTATCCGATCTTTCAGTATCTGTCTATATTTCTGAGATGAGATATTATGTACACTATTTACATTATTCGGACTATTGTCCTCATCTTTGTTACCATATTTATCCGATCCTTCAGTATCTGTCTATATTTCTGAGATGAAGTATTATGTACACTATTTACATTATTCGGACTATTGTCCTCATCTTTGTTACCATATTTATCCGATCTTTCAGTATCTGTCTATATTTCTAAGATGAAGTATTATGTACACTATTTACATTATTCGGACGATTGTCCTCATCTTTGTTACCATATTTATCCTATCTTTCAGTATCTGTTTATATTTCTGAGATGAAGTATTATGTACACTATTTACAATATTCGGACTATTGTCCTCATCTTTGTTACCATATTTAACCTATCTTTCAGTATCTGTTTATATTTCTGAGATGAAGTATTATGTACACTATTTACATTATTCGGACTATTGTCCTCATCTTTGTTACCATATTTATCCTATCTTTCAGTATCTGTCTATATTTCTGAGATGAAGTATTATGTACACTATTTACATTATTCGGACTATTGTCCTCATCTTTGTTACCATATTTATCCGATCCTTCAGTATCTGTCTATATTTCTGAGATGAGGTATTATGTACACTATTTACATTATTCGGTCGATTGTCCTCATCTTTGTTACCATATTTATCCGATCATTCAGTATCTGTCTATATTTCTGAGATGAGGTATTATGTACACTATTTACATTATTCGGACTATTGTCCTCATCTTTGTCTCTATGTTTATCACAACGTTTCGGCCGTTGTACGCTACAGCCTTCTTCAGGGTTTTGGAATGTCGAACTGAACCCTTTATTTCGCACACTGGGATAGACTGTTCTAGTTATACGCGCCATGTCTAATGGATGTCAGTTATCTCCTGTTAATTCCCCTCTGAAAGTCTTCCACTGCCCTAACCAGGTATTGAACTCACACACCGAAACGTTGTGATAAAGATGGCGACAAAGATGAAGATAATAGTCCGAATAATGTAAATAGTGATGAAGGGAGACTTGGAGAATCTGAAACTCCTAGGATATATCGAAAACAAAAGGGGTCACCAAGCTTATGCGAATGGATGACGGGACAGGAGGAGAAAGTCACTAAGAGCGATATTCAGTCACCCCCACCCCACGAGGGCATCATGTGGCACAAGGCCGATTTAACGTGGGATCTCCGAGCCCGTGGACTCGGCCAAAAATAGGCCCATTGAACCCGTATAAACGGGTTCAGGGTCGGTTTACCTCCCCGAAAGAGACTCCGCCCTTCGGCGTAGCCTCGTTCGGGTTCCTCCTCGCCCGAAGGCAGAGAGTTCAACCGGTCAGCTCGTCGTCCGACTTCAGACTGAAATCAGACCGACCCACTGAGCAAAGTCACTAAGAGCCACAAGGGATAGCAAGCTGGGGAGATTTAGGCTCATCTACGCCCTGAAGCGACACGGCATATCGACAAAGAAGATTCCTATCTGTTGAATGGGTACAGCAGTTTTCTCTTCGACTTTGAATGTTGATTATAATGACATGCATTCCATTCCCAAATGGATTGGATGTAAGTCGTTGTTTCAACTCGTATTCGTCGCGTTTTGCACTGGTTCTGGACGAAGCTAACCTTTCTGCGTATAGAGTTATCTCTCTTCTTTTTTATTAAAGAAAATATCTCATTTAAAAGAATATATAATCTATTGGCCAGCGGTATCATAGACCTCAATCATTCGCATAGAAGTTTCCGGACTGACGCTTCAGAAATGGATATCCTGAAGTCACAACGCGAACATATTACCTTTCGAAACTTTATTACAAAACAAAAGTTTCAATGTTGCAAGCAAAACTAATAAGTAAAATAAATAAAAACTAAATAAATATATAATATAAAAATATAAAAAATATAAATGTAAAAATATAAATGTATAAATTAAATATAAATAAATTTATAAATATAAATAAAAAAAATAAATATAAAAATATAAATGAATAAAAACTAAATAAATAAAATAAATAAAATAATAAATAAAAGAAAATGATATATTTTTTGCATTTTCCCATAGCGTTTTTCCTTTCTTCTTATGCATGGAATTCCTCATTTTCTGAATTTCTGTTTTGTTTCTTCGTTATTTGCCGTTTTGTTCTAATTATCATTATTATTATTATTATTATTATTATTATTATTTTTATTATTATTATTATTATTGTTATTTAGTATTATTATTATTGTTATTATTATTATTATTATTATTATTGTTGTTATTATTATTATTATTATTATTATTATTTTATTTTATTTTTTGTCGTATACTCATTATCTTTCAGGTCAGAACCAGGAACTTAAGATCAGACGAAAAATCTAAGATATATGCGTGATCCTAGATTTTTCGTCTGATCTTAAGTTTCTGTTTGTGACCTAGAAGATAATAGTATATATATATATATATATATATATATATATATATATATATATATATATATATATATATATATATATATATATATATATCTTATATAGATAAAGCTCTTCTTAATATGTGAGTTGTAATTGTGAGTACAATTTGTTGTATTTCTTTAAGGCCTGGGCTACCAGGATTCCCTTCAATCAGTCTATCGGACCCTTTTCGAATCAATCCGAGGACTCCAATTACAACTGGAATTATTGATGTCCTTGTGTGCCACATTTTTTATTATTATTATTATTATTATTATTATTATTAATGCTGTACCCGTGACGTCAAATTTGACGGCAAGAAGGAATGTATTATAAGTAATATATATTACATTGTAAGTAATTTTCGTTTAATCCAACATAATTTTGTAATTTAAAATAGTTCGTTGTTAACGTTAATAATTGAAGAGTGTACAGTTTATAAACACCTAAGGAAAGATATCCGTATATTATCCTAATAAATGTTATATATTCACAACCAAAATTCAATTTGTAACACAAAGTCTGTTTGTCGTCCTACTAAGAGCCTGTATTATCAGATTATATATATATTTGTTTAATTTACTTTCTTTCTTATGCTATTACTAAATTCTACAAGGTATGCTACGAATCGTAACATAAAAACTGCATTAAAACTATCTAATTATTTAATTGTATAAGCTTTTAAGTGCTATCATAAATAATATAAATGAAGGATGATGATTAATGAATTATTACACGAATTTTCCCCCTCTCTCCTTATTAATTATAATTTTTGAAGTTTAAAATAAATTTCCAAAAGGGAACAAAGCATTTTTGAGCATATATGTGGCGTATTATATGTACGGACCGACCCTCTTTGATATCAATATCTGTACGCGTCAACGGGACCAAGTTTGCACGCCACCGGGTGGGTCATTCTTATTTTGCACACTGCCCCACAATTGTCACAATTGTCAAATAATATATATATATATATATATATATATATATATATATATATATATATATAATATATATATAAAACAATAAAAAATATTAAAAATTAAAATCTTTAGACACACTGGGTTGTAGATTAATATTCTTTCGTTTTTTTTTATTATTTCATTTAAATTCCTCGACTAGTTTCGGCCAAAATGGCCATCACCGGAAGAAGAAATATTTCTGCTTGCTGGTAGCAGTAAACTACAGAAATGAATGTCTTGATGGAAAATGAACTTTTGTCTGTAGTTTTCATTTTTTTTTATTTTTTATCTTTTTAACATGAATCTTTTAACATTACTTGTGTTGGTCAAACAGTCTCTTTTAAGTTGTTATTTGAGATAAGAGCTGGATGGATCTATGCTGTTCTGAATTCCCTTGGTCAGTTTGATAGTTTTATTGGTCCTGGAGAGGGGATGTGTCTCTCTTTAGTGTTTGTGTGTGTGTTATTTGGTTCTTAGGGAGTGAGTGGTATGATATGTGTATATATATATATATATATATATATATATATATATTTATTATATATTAGGGATATAGGTAGATTATTTTGATGTCCCTACGTGCAAAGAAAACGTAAATATTGGCTATATATATGAATGAGATAATTTTACGCCCTGAGGCCTCATTACTTGTGTTGGTCATGTCTCTTTTGTTGTTATTTGAGATAAAGCTGGATGGATCTAGGTTCTGAATTCCTTGGTCAGTTTATTTTATTGGTCCTACTGTCTCTATTGTTGTGTGTTATTTGGTTTTAGGGGGCTGGATAGTGTGATATATTATTTATATATATATATATATATATATTTATATATATATATATATATATATATAATTATATATGAGACGATCTGAATTATTTTCTATTCTCTCAAAAGAAAAAGTAAATATATGGCATGGATATTATGAATAGAGATAATTTTCCAGTTTACCTCAGGCTTGTGAAATGTTAGTTCTTTAAGTTGTTATTTGAGATAAGAGCTGGATGGATCTTAATTCGAATTCCCGATAGTTTACAGTTTATTGGTCCTGAAAGGCCATTCAGTGTTTTTTGTGTGTTATTTGGTTCTTGGCATAGTATGTGCATTCTATATATATATATATATATATATATATATATATATATATATATATATATATTATATATAGAGACGATATAGGTAGATTATTTTGCACACTGTCCCTCACGCGCAAAAGAAAACGTAAATATATATGTGGCTATATATATGAATAGAGATAATTTTACGCCCTGTACCTCATTTGTTACACACAAAAAAACGTAAATAAATATGTGGCGTATTATATATATATATATATATATATATTATTATTATTATTTCCTTTGATTTCAGATGTATATTAATTTCTGCCCACTTTCCAATCAGAGATCTAAGTTCAGAAATGGCATCCTAGACATTTTCCACTGAGCATTTTTTTGTAAAAAAACAAACTAAGATCACATTTTTGGTAAGGTCTGAGCTGTACTTTGGGATACAATTTTGTTTATTTCTCCCCTTGAGTGTATCGAAACCTTTTCCGATCAATCCGTGGGCTCCAATTACAACTGAAATTGTTGTTTTCCTCCTTCCTCTCTCTCTCTCTCTCTCTCTCTCTCTCTCTCTCTCTCTCTCTCTCTTCATTCCCTTATTCCTCTCTTCGATCACCGAAGTTAAGCAACGTCAATCCTGGTCAGTACCCAGATGTGTGACCGCTTGAGAATACCAGGTGATGTAGGCTTTGATGTACAGCTGGTGTAATGGATAACGACTCAGTATAAGAAATCGGAGAACAGAGTTCCAATTCCAGTCGCGTTCGTTATATTCACTTAGGCGCAGATACCCTTGAGAAAGGGTAGGGATCTACTTCTTCAACATTCACCCAAGCTACGGGTAAATTAGTAAGACTTGTATCTGGAAAAGTCAGTAAATTATTATTATCTCCAAAAAGTTCTTACAATCTAAAAATATTGCTTGGCTTTAAATAACCTCCAAAAATTTGACAAACCGTAAAAAAAAACAAAACAAATTCTATGTCTTGCCTGTTTATTATTCGTTTCACGTTTTTTTTTCTTTATATTTACCGAAAAGCAACGATAAATTTTCTTTTATCTAACTTTCATCTTTGAACGATAATTTGAATGTTTTATTCGTTTGTATTTTCTGAAGATAATTTCGGTCAAACATCGATACGATTTCATACGTGCCAAAATTATTTTTCTCATAAATTGTCCAGTCTATTCAGATTTCTTCATGCCATTTTTATTATTTTTGCGTGTTCGTGGAGGGGGGTGTATTTGTTTCTATCATACGTTTATCAGATTCACTTGATATTTTTCAACGCAGACAACAGAAAACTGTTTTTGTCTTTATTTCCATGAGTGAAACCGTACAATACTTTTTTTCTTGCCTTTGGCTATTGGTTGTGATCATGAAGCGCGATTTGGTTCAATATCTTTCATATGCAGTGTAACCCGGAGAAGAAGTCTCTTATATCCGGGTTTCTCTTATATCCGGGTTTGGTCTATTTTTAACACAGGCTCTAATTTGGGACCAAAGAAAATCTCTCTTATATCCGGGTTTCTCTTATATCCGGGTTACACTGTATTTAATATTTGACTTTATTTACTGTACACGTTCTATAATTTTGCATATAATATATATTGCTTTTATTAAATCTTCATCCGAGAATGAGGTATTGAAAAATAATTTTCAAGTATTTTTATGTTCCATTTTCATTGCTTAAACAGACTTCACACGCATTTTACTTGTCAT
>CAHIKZ030000765.1:1225000-1262500 GCA_903632075.3 Acanthosepion pharaonis
CACATATACATACTTGGTCGTCGGTCGGGACTCATACATATATAAACATATGTGGGCAGTTTCGGATATGACACATGTATGTATACGGGTGGTGTTATGTCTATACATACGCATTTGTATGTTGAAATGTTGAAGTTTAAATTTTAATTTCTAATAAGTACCACGCATATAATATATAAATAATTATACATATATATATATATTTATTTATATTTATATACACTTTTCACACATATATATATATATATATATATATATATATATATGTATATATATATATATATATATATATATATATATATATATATATATATATATATATATATATATATATATGAGTTTTATTGTGCCGTGTGTTTATATATTTGTCCCTAACACGTTTTTGAGCAATGATGGAAATCTAATAGATTTATAGATTTATATATGTATATTATATATGAGGAAAATATATATTTCTGTGTAGGTATATGTATGTGTATATATGTCTTTTGGGTATGTAATGTATATGTGCTTACATATATACATGTATATATTTTATTTTCCCCTCTCCACTGTTTTCTTTTCTTTTCTTCTATCCACTCTCCTCTATTTTCTTTTCTTCTATCCCCTGTACTATCTTTCCTTCTATCACCTGAATAAGACAAAATGAGGCAGCCCCCACCAGTGGGCGGGCGTATGCAACAAAATGAGTAAGGAGTATAGAGATACACAAATAAAAATAATCCCGGAAAAACATTTTTATTTGAAATAAAAGTGAAGAAACCCGTTCAATCCGATATGTTTAATAACTTCCTGATAAAAAAATCATTTACTTTTGGTCCCAGTCTCAGTAAATTATTATAAGAAACTAGCAGCATGACCCGGCGTTGCCCGGCCTTGATTCAAAAATCTTACGACTCATACAGCAATCGCTATCACTTGACTTAAAATATGTTTGCCCTTCTTTGCCTTTAAAGGAGTGCCCTTTGCCGTGCTGATGTTGCTACATGCCTTACTTCTTGCCTATCTCACACTGCGAATTTTTCTAAGCTCTATACTAAACATTAAATCTCTTACGAAAAAAGAACTAAACAAAATGAACACAAAATGATCAGCTTTAAAAAAAAGACTCTTAAATGGAAAAACCGAATGAAAAAAGAATGTTAACAACAAATACTTTTTCACACCGAACCCAATTCTGCGGAATCAGAATCAACGTTGATTTTAAGCAAGCGAATGAGCCAGTTGGAGTAAAGTGCCATGCAGATTTAAATTTTTCCCTCTTGTGACGAATGCAGCTATCGATCTTTTTTTTTTTCTTTTTTTGCATGCTAGCATGCTAGTTAACATTCGTGTCAGTCAGCTGTTGACTCTCACGCTGGTCAATAGAATCTTCCTGCCTATTCGTGGCAGCCAGCTATTGGCTCTCACTCTGGCCAGTACAAAATGGCCGGAAACTACATGAAAACTGCCGTAGAAGCATGAAAAATTTGATTATTTCCACTATCAATGGGAATTGGGAAATGCAAAGTCGGTCTTAGCCTTCCGCTAACTTGGAGCATGTGCATGTAAATTTTGGTGCAAATCCGTCGAAGGTTTTGGCCGTGCATTCATTACACACACACACACACAACATCCTGCCTTTTATAGTTAGAAAATGAAGAAACAAAGGAAGAAAAATAATAATAATAATAATAATAGCCCAGCTATAATTGGGGCGTTAGGGTACATATCTCCGAACTTAGACTGAAAAAATCGAAATAAAGCCTAGTATCTCATCGCTTCAGATGTCTGTGTCGCTTGGCAGTACAATTATTCTCTCTAAGATACTCTCTATCTGAAAATATCGTTTCCCGTACGCTTGGTCCATGCCTAGATGAATGATCACTCGGAAATACAAAGTACTCTAAGCTTGGATGTGCGGGTGGTGTAATGGATAAGGGTTCGGAATTGTTCATCTTAGAAACGAATTCCAATTCCAGTTGGGTTCGCTATATTCACTTACGGGCAAATACCCTTGGGAAAGGTATAAATCCACCTCATCACGCCCCAGCAATGGGTTAATTAGTTACACTTGCATCACTAAATCAAAAAAGAAAATTCTCCCAATCTAAAAATATTTTCTGGCTTTAAATATATGGCAAAGGGTTGATAACCCGTAGAAACTAAATCAATCAATCTGTCTGAAGTCATACGACTTGATGGAGAACACCCATAACGCAAGATCATCGGTCGTAAAGCGGTAGTAGTGCGAAAGAATAAAAATGATAATTCGTTGATATTCATGAGAAAAGTGAAAACAAAATACGTCATTTCACTTACTTTCGCACTGTCGTAAAGTTGTTTTCCTTCGCCATTTCTATAAATACTTTCATGATAATTGTTCGGATAAGCTCTTCATTATGATACCCTGCCCCAAATTAGGTTATTTTAAGGTTGTTCTTGTGTCCTTAATTTCTTCATTTCCAGCTAAATTATCTAGGCAGGGGTCGGCAACTCATTCGACCCCGCGGGCCGGATCGTGTTATAATGACGGGTCGCGGGCCGGACGAAGGCCATTAATGAAAAATTAAGGAAAATTACATATGCAGACCCCCCCTGTCAACCTAAATATTTAAAACCATAATGAAAATAAACATTGAGAAATCAGAAAAACAAAAGAAAATCTATAATTAAAAAAACACCTAACAAAAATTACTTTTCCTCAAGGAACGTCAAAATACTTGAAAGTGAAAAAAAAATCAACCGAAGTGAAATTATGACGTGTAGGTTAGAAACTGTTATTGAAAATTGTTCCACAAACGAACCACACACACACATCAAATAAAAACGAAGCACATATACCCATACATACGAGTACAAATAGTTGCAAACATATACACTTACGTACGTACACATGCGGTATCATCCACACATTCATGAAGCATGTATGTATAATGCGCGTATGTTTAACTGTCTTTAGATTTCTGCTACCTCGCATGTCAGTCCCTCCCTGGCCTCTTTCACTTTATCGTTCCTAACAAAGGGTCATAACAAATATGCATCCATTATTTGACATTAAACGTAGGCAACGCAACTTGGTAAAATAAGTCTCATGAAAGATAACTGGCAGATAGTCTAATTCGAAAGCCTCGTCTCTCATGTTAAAAATTGAGTCATTGGTAATCCGGCTCGCGGGCCGGTCAAAATGCCTTCGCGATCGGATCCGTAGGTTGCCGACCCTTGATCTAGGGTATGTATGCTCATTGCTTCCTTTTTATTTCTGTGCCATTTTTCTTTTGTTTAATTCCCCATAGGTAGTCAGTGATGTCAGTTCTCTGGTGGATGTGGTGTGCCTGTCAATTTCGGGTGGGATTTCCATATTTGATATTGTGTCTGAATGGTTGTGTGTTTTTATGTAAATGCTTTGTATGAATGAATATTTTATATTATAGTCCCGCATTGATTCCGTTCAGCTAACTGATGTTTCTGCCACATTTAAGGATTGTGGGAGCGGTTATTACTAACATTATTTTGTTTAGGTTCTCGTAAATAGATTTTCTTTTCATATTGTAAAGACACAATGGGGCTAGATTTTAAATTGTTGTTTTACCCCCCCACACACACACACAGAGAAAGAATTTTAGATACGGGGACTGGGTAGGTCTTCATGGAATTTCTGAGGCATTATGGTGGATGAAGTAAGAATGATAAGTAAGATTGCGTTGTTTTGGTATAAGAAATATTGTTGCATATTTGGATCAGTGTTCGTGGTGAGCTAAGTTAAATAGAAGAAGACCGTTCTTTTCTCCATTCCCCATTTGGGTCTTTTGCCACACTTCTGTATATACTCAGAATAAATATCCCTCTTTGCTATGATACCTAGACTTTATGAAGTCAAGCGCAGTACTAGATTGGCAACAAGGTCTCATCAATTTACAGTCGAATTGGTTCGATTCAACCGTAAGTTCTATGCTAACAGTCTCTTTTCTCGCGCTCCTTGCTTGTGGAACTCTCTTGCTTTCCAGCCAACTTTGATCTTCAAAAATGTAAATGCAATAGTACTCGTCCTGGGTAAGATGCTAAACTACATCCGCGTCCTAGGTAAAACGTAAAACTACATCCGCGTCCTAGGTAAGACGTTAAACTACGTCCAGCAGCAAGGCCTCTGATCAGGAGGTTTTGGGGAGCGTGGAATCACCTCTTAATTGCTGGCGTTCCCAGGTCCACCCTGACCCGGGGTGGTAGCACCTGTTAGGAGGGTCCCAGCTATGGGAAAATAGTTAACTATTACCAGCAATACTTTTTTGAAAAAAAAATTATTACCAGCAATACAATTTTGAAGGAAATATATTACCAGAAACAGATTTTTAACAAAACAAAATATTACCAGCAATAAAAAATTTTGTCAGCATTAAATAATCCATTGAATAATCCAAAACAAAATAAACCAAACCAATCTAAACCAAAGAATACATATTCTATTCATACGAATCTATCCTAAAATGTTGTCGGCATTAAATAACCCATTGAGGTTGATATGCCGTTAAACAAAACCCCTTATGTCTTAGTGGCTTTAATGCCTTGTTTGCGGTAATTTTGAATAAAATTGAAAAACAAATCAGCTTTACTATGAAAGAAATAGATATAAATACCATGCCAACAAATGCAGCTAAAATCCGAACAAAACTGTGTTTAGCACAAGAGTTATGCAATTCAAAAAAAACAACGTCTAAGAACGTCTTTACGCGGTTAATATAGACTCGAGGAAGATTGACAAAATTAGTGGCTGAAAAATGCAGTGCTAAAAGCTGAGACAGAGGCATTTATAATGGCTTCAAAGGACGAAAGACTATTCTAATGACCTGGCAGACATAATAAAAATGTTGGAGACCTAATATATAGATTATACGGACAACATTTTGAGGTTATTGATCCTTAGTGCCCGATTGACCAATATTGAAGGAATACAAATATCTATATAAGTGCGGGCAGCATATTTATTGGAAAATGCGTCATTATTACAGAGAACTACATACTTAAATATGGTATGAACATAACTCTGTCATCCTGAACTAGTCATAAAAGACTGTCTTGTTACTATTCTTTGATAAAAGATAATAGTCTATACATAAGGATTAAAATGAAATGATACTAGTTTGTTTTTTTTTTTAATTGAAAGTTACAAGCCACTTTGATCTGTTATGGCAATGTTAGATTACATATCAGCTGCAAGGCTCCGATCACCTTGTTTTTAAAAATGTCCCGAGGTAGATAGTTTATAAAACGAAATGAGGAGTGAGCCTCTTGTAAAAATAATAACGGTCAGGCAAATGCAAAAACATCAACCCATATAATAATTATCAATGTGCATTTATCTATATATTTCCTATCTCCTCTGTAGTATGAATAGGGCTAAACCAACTTAAGTTAGTAAATTTATCAGTGATTACTACCCTTAGTCGTTTTAATAATCTATGCAGATAATATAGCTATCTGCATTTACACAAAATTAGTTCCCAAGAAAAATGAACAGTTTAATTAATCAGTTCTTTTACTTTTACTTTTCTTACATTGCAGTCTTATATGTTTAAGACTTTCATGTGAGGCACTCAGATACTTTTGTCTATTAAGTGATCTTTTCTTCAAATTAGTCTTGAAATAGGCTTTGTTATCACCGTATTTGCCATTGTTCCTAATATTTTTCTTCCGAGAGATATTTTCATTTCCCTGTTATATTAGACACATAAACATTTTAACATGAAAAGATATTGAGCAAAAACGATTTATATAATACCAGGAGTATTCAATGAATCATGGACACCATTGTCCGTCTAAAACATATAAAGTTTATTTAAAGCCAAAAAATATTTTTAGATTTAAGAATTTGAAAGTAATAATAATAATAATTTACTGGTACAAATCTTACTAATTAACCCATAGCTGTGGATAGAAGAGGCTGATTCATACCTGTCCCAAGTGTATTTGCGCGTAAGCGAATATAACGAACCTGACTGGAATTGGAACTTCGATTTCCAATTTCTAGTCGTTATCCATTACACCACCCGCACATCCAACTTTACCGAACTTGGAACACCAAAGCGGTCACCTATTTATGCATTGATCTCACGAGTACCGGCATCTCAACATGATATGGCCGTAAGCCCAGATGCCAGAAGATGTTCTGTTGAAGCTTGCGAAAGTATTAAACAGTCTACTCGATATTTGAAGCTACTTGCTCTCCGATCAGTCCCAGATAAGAACCCCAATCACTCACGTGACCTACAGTCTGAAGAAGAAGAAGAAGAAGAAGAAGAAGAAGAAGAAGAAGAAGAAGAGGAAGAAGAGGAGGAAGAAGCAAAAGAGGAAGAATAACAAAAACAACAGCAACAACAATATTATATTTATTAGAGGAATTATGCAATTTTATCTCATTTGACTTAATTGTAATATATATATAGAGAGAGATAGAGTTGTGAATAATAATAATAATAATAATAATACTAAGGAGGAGGAGGCACTTTTTTGCGGCATCTAATAACAAGAACAATCAAAGCTAAACTCCCAGATATTGTTATTAGAGACTGCAAAAACAAATATGATATTGATATGGCAGTTCCCGCAGACTGCAATGTATCTTTGAACATCTTCAAAAAGCTATCAAAATACAAGGACCTTGAAATCGAAGATTCATTGAAGGGATTCCTGAAAGCCCACGCCTTAAAGAAATACAAAAAATTGTTCTCACGAGTGCAGCCCACACTTTACTGAGGTCTTTATCTATGTAAAATATGTGTGTGTTTATTTGTTTTTTTTTTTTTTGTGTGTGTGTGTGTGTGTGTGTGTGTGTGTGTGTGTGTGTGTGTGTGTGTGTGTGTGTTTTGTTCACTGATCATTTCTGTAGAAAAAAAAACTCAAGACACATTTTACATAAATAAAGCTCTTTGTAATGTGTGAGTTGTACTTGTGGGTAATTTTTTTTTCTTTAATGCATGGGCTACGAGAAATCCCATCATTGAGTCTATCGGACACTTTTCGAATCAGTCCCGGGGCTCCATCTAAAACTGGAATTACTGATGTCTTCAGTGGCCACATTTTTCAGTTCAAGATTTTGATAGTTTTTTGTGCATCTTCAAACATACATAGGACTGCAATCTCAATAAGAAAGCACATTCTGTTTTTGTGATCTTTTTATTGGGATGTCTGGACGATTAGCTTTTATTGTTCTGTATGTGTGTATTGCATTATTGTTGAAACTTGACTAATGCATGGAATATAATGCAACACAAAATGTACTTAGAACAAAATGTATTGAAACAAGAAGGTGTACACAATATTTACATATAGTCATTTGTATATTCCTGGTAAGACCGTTCCTGGAGAATGTGTTGACTGAGTCGCAGTCGGGCAGAGTCTCTGGTTGAATCTCTTGATTCCTCTCTCTCTCTCTTCCCGGTACCAACCATATTTATATGGTCGGTACTCCACTATGCAAATTAGGTGGATCCTACCACAACAATTATTATTATTATTATTATTATTACATTCTGTTCTTCGCGTTTTTCTTTTTTGTTTTCAACCGGGGATTTTGCATCGTGGGTGTTCTCCATCAAATTGTGCAACCCTGAACAGATACCACCTTCCACAGAATATTTTCACAATCAAGCAATGTAAACTTCCGGGGCGACGGGTTTCTAGGAGAGAGTTGCATGTCAACAAAATGTTGGTGTACAAATTTAAAGAGTGAAATATATTCGTCAAGATACCTAGTCTTAAAAGTGTATATTAGGTACATGTATTACAGCCAAATCCGTATGATATAATGGACGATTTTGACAAAAGAGTTCCACAAACTCGTAGACGCGGTCTTAGCAAAACCTTGAGGTCGGGTAACCGATTTCGCTCAGTCTCCAGGTGAGAATGTTCTCAAGTTTCTAGATGTGATTCCCAAATTGCCTGTTCTGTCTCATCCTTGAAACTAAAACTTTCCGACATGATGACCCCGAACTGGTCTACACAGTGCGTCAGCGCATCGCGGACGTGAGCAAATGATTATGGTATGACAACTGACAGGCATATCGACGGTATTGAACTGGGTATTTATTTTGCAAGCTTTCCCTATTAAACTCTGAATGGGTTATCATTTTTTTACGATTTATCAACCCTTTGCAGGTTATTTAGAGCCAGAAAATATTTCTGATTATAAGAATGTTTTGAAGCTAATATTGATTTTACTTATACAAGCCCTACTAATTAACTCATAGCTGGGGGAATAAGAGGTCGATTCCAAAGGTATTTGTACCTAAGCGAATATAGTGAACCCGACTAGAATTGAAACTCGGACTTCCGATTTCCAATTGCGAACCGTTATCAGTAACAAACTCAGAATATAAAATTGATAATAGGATAAACTCTTCAAAGTAATGAAATTCAAAATTTACTGACGCTTAGCTTTCGAAATTAGTCCCGCAAAAGTCGCAAGTCACAAAATCCATAATTTATATACGTTAGGTTTTCAAAAGCAGCCCTAAAAATGTCAATTAGGGAAATTGTAGTCGGGCCGATTCCTGAAACATACATACCAAAAAGAGCGAGTAGTAAAATTATAAGTATAATGATTCTCAAGTAACACCAGAACATGACAAGAAATGAAATTTGTTTCTCAATAGTATCGCCCTAAACGTTAAATAGTGAAATTCAAAACCTAGTAGTGTTGGAGCCTAAAATGTAAACCCCATAATCGTAACCAGCGAAATTCAAGATCTGTTATAGTTGAGTTCCAAAAAGTGACCCCAAAACATGGGAAGTCGTGAAATTCTAAATATATTGATACCGTGTCCTAAAACGTAGATCCCAAAAGTTGCATGTAAGGAAATTCGAAGTCTAATGGCCTTGGGTTCTCAAAAGTAATCCTCAAATGGAGAAAGTATTGAAATACAAATTCTAGTAGCACTGGATCCTAAAATCCGGATCCAAAATTAATAACTAACGAACTTCAAAATATAATATAGCTGGGTTCCCAAAAGTGACCCAAAAGCAAGCGAAATTGTGAAGTTCTAAATCTAGTCATATTGGTTCCTAAAACATACATCTTCAAAAGTTAGTTGCAGCGAATTTCGAAATTTAGTGGCGTTGGGTTCTTAAAAGTAACTTCCAAATGTGTCAAGTAGTAAAATTCAAAATCTAGTAGCACTGACTCCTGAAATGCAGACCCCACGAATCAAAACTACCGAAATTCAAAATTCTATTACAACTGGGTTTTAAAATGTAGCCTCCCAAACTAGAAAGTGACGGTGATACTGAGTTCTCAAAAGTAATCTCCGAATTTGTCAATTGAAATTCAAAATCTAGTATCACTGTATCCTGAAATGCAGACCCCCAATAAATCACAACTATCGAAATTGAAAATCTATTACAGCTCAAAAATAACCTTCAAAAGTGGTAAGAAGTACAATTAAAAATCTATTTGCGCTGGGCCTTCAAAAATAAACGAATCTTTTACTCTTCTATCGACATTGAACAAAAAACTGAGCTTTTTTTCCCAACGGATTTTGAAATTATAGGGATCTGATTATAATATAATTACATTTTTACTAAAATAAATCTAGTTCCACCAACAGTTTTTTTTCATGCCTATAAAAATATTATATCTTCCATAAGTTAGTTTTTATGAATTTGATTTACATATGATTACAATAACGTCGCACTGAGACTCGCTTATGCATCGATGTTATCAAATAAACTTTGATACGTATGTTTGTTCTCGTCGTCTGATCACAGAATCCGTGGGCAGTTCATTCAGCCATACGTTGGGTCTCTGATGTTCTCCTTTGTCACGCGATATTAACGACACAAGTTGTCTTTCAAATTACGATTTATTGAATTTTCTGATATCCATCTACATTGGTCGCTTTTCTCCCATTTGAAATCTTTTCTTCTATCTGTCGTACGAGAGAATGGAAGTCTTATTCCGTTTATACGTTTGCGTAGATGTATGCATCAAGTGAGTAAGACAGCGCATTTTGTTTTGTTTTTTATTTGTGAACATCTATTTTCTTCCGAGTTCTGTTCTGTTCATCGGAATAGAGCGAATCTTCTGTCTGACTTGCAACTCTTAATCATAAAATAACATAAAGGACAACAGATTTTCTTTAATAGATATCAATTCGAATTAAGTATAAATCCATTGATCATTGTACGTAATTAGCTAAAAATGTCAACGGGCCTTGTATTCCCTTGAAACTGTTAACTTAATTTCTGCCAAGATTCATTGATTTATTACCAAATTAGAAGGCGTTGTTTTTCAAACTAACGAATTTTTTTTACCGTCTGTCACAAACAGTAATTGTTAATTTTCATATTTCTGTCTCCAACAAATAATGTTATGGATGATATAGCATTCCTTTCAACAAGTGAATTTCAACCCTTTCCGTCTTTATTATCAATAAATAGTACATAGGAAAGTTCGATAAATGTTTATAACAACACGACCTATTCTCTCTACCAATAGAACACGAAAAAACACAATAAATTTCTCTGTAATTTTATATTTGTATCTTCATATAAACTTTTTATTATTATCTTTGTACCTTTATAGGATGTATTTAGATATATTCTTTATACTTCAATATAACGTCTTTACGTATTCTCTTTGTACATCTATATAACTTCTTTATGTATTCTCTTTGTACCTCTATATAAGGTCTATATAAGACTATCAACAGCTGCAACAACTAACGTGGATAGCACATGGAAATCGAAGAGAAAATAATGACATAATCAAGATGTTGACATTCCACAGCACTTCAAAAAAAATGGTTAGGAAGGCCAATCCCATCAATACCTGAAAGAGCGATAACAGAGATTGAGTTGGAGAAGCCTATTTTCCTGAAAAATTGTTTTCAGAGAAAGATTTTATAGAATTCAAGCGACAATAGTACGGACTGTTCGGTCAATATATGTGTTGTGGATTCCGTGAATGGAATCCTGCACAAATAAATAAACAACTCTAGTAATTAAGATAGAAAAATAAGTGTATTATACGTAAGAATATAGAATTGAAGTGAAGATTACTAGTCCAGGAATGCGGATTAGTAGAAAGTATATGTACAAATCTCTGTAAGTAAAACAGTAATATATATATATATATATATATATATATATATATATCTGGACTGTGGTATAACTCTCTGAGAACACCCTGTGTCAGTCTCCGTATCTATCAACCTGTTTCAACGTATCTCCACATATCTCAACATATCTCAGTATTTAATATTCCACCCACGAGGAATATATGTGGCACAAGGCTGAGTTTAAAGTGGGTTTCTCCGCCAAAAATATCCACTTTGAACTCGCCTAGACAGGTTCAGGGCCTGTCTACCACCCCGAACGAAACCTTGCCCTTCGGCAAATCTTCGTCCGGGTTCCTCTCTGCCAAAGCAGAGAGTTCGACAGACGTCGAACACAGTCAGAGACTGTATCGCGACGTTTCTCGGTATTTAGGTATGTAATATTCCACCCACGAGGAATATATGTGGCACAAGGCCGAGTTTAAAGTGGGTTTTCCGAGCCTGTAGGCTCGGCCAAAAATATACTCTTTGAACCCGCCTAGACGGGTTCAGGGCCTGTCTACCTCCCCGGACGAAACCTTGCCCTTCGGCAAAGCTTCGTCCGGGTTCCTCTCTCCCAAAGCAGAGAGTTCGACTGACGTCGAGACTGTATCTCGACGGATCTCAACCGCAGGTATTCTCTCTGTCAGTATAAGTATACTTTGGACGAATCCATCTTATGTAAAAAGTGGAGAGCCCCACAACAATATGCCAAATATTTTCTTATAATATTAACATTAGCTTTATATAACATTTTTATATACCGGGTTTCACAGCAAAATTGCTCAAATCTTGTAACAGCATAATTGCTCATCCCAAAAAATGTTTAAAATCTAAAACAAAAATGAAATTAATTGAGTTTTTTTTCCAGTTTTTCAGATAAGACATTTAGCAAACATGACACCATTTGTCGTAAGAATCGCTGAAAAACGCTTTGGCTTATTCATCTAGAAAGAGAACAGGTTAAAATCGTTTTGTGTCAGACCCACTGTCTTCCTAAATGAGCAATGGTGAGAGCAAAAAGATCATTCAAGCCTTCGCTAATGGTACTAACATTTGTACTCTGGCTTTCATCTTAAAAGTCCATTCAAAAACCATCAACAGAACGGTGAATAGGTTTAAAAAAGAGGGAACAGTAGAGAGGAAACCTGGATGAGTAAGTCACAACGGGAAGAGGGATCATCGTTTCAACTTAGAGATAAAGAGATCAGTTACCAAAGATCCAGCTCAACTCATCAGATTTTGGCGCATGAGAGAGGAGTTTCAGCTATGGCAATTCAAAGAGCAGTGAAAAAAGACTTGAAAATGAAACCGTACGTGAAACGTGTGAGGCGACGTGTTACTCCGGGACAGAAAGTTAGAAGATTAAAGAGAGTGAAGATCAACTTGAACAATTTCGAAAGGGATCCTGGAATATATATATATATATATATATATATATATATATATATATATATATGAACTTTATTTCAATCCTTTATGAGCGCCCGATGCTTATCTAAATAATTAATGATAAACATGTCGTTTATGGTCAATTTCATCACGATTCTTCTGTTAAGCTTGGAGAGTAATTATAGATTCTTATTGCTCAAAGCAGAGTCTAATAGTGTTATAAAAATCTCTGAGAATTCCAGTAATATATCTTTAATCATTCCTAAGATACAACGTTTCGAAGCTTAATCTAACAATTGGACAATTTTGCCGTTACACCCGGTATATTGTTCTACTAAAGATACTTGTAAATCATACAATCTCGACTGTGTAACCTTTTATTGTTTCTAACGTATACAAAACACGTATTGGAATAATAATGGTTAATTGGAGTTCAGATTTATGATCAGGATTTCTTGGCTACAGTAAAATCATCCATATCCAAAATATCATTTAGTCAATACAGAAACATAAGTAGCCATGCCAATTCCACCATAACTGATTGAATAAATATCAGGGTTGCCAAAAAAAGGATATTTATTAATAAAAGTTTTGTTTATTTAAGTATGCTTGACGCGTAGGTAAAAGAATACTACGAGATTCCCATCGCCTATAAATGAAGTTTTTCGCTGCATTCGTTCGTCTTTTGCGCCTGACATTGATTTTACATACTTGAAATATTTTCAAAATGTCTTATCCGTTCTTAACAAAGTCACATATTTTTGGCAAAAGCATTCCCTACGTAGGCGTTTAAATTGATCCAGTGTTCAATACGGCACCTTTAGTCAGAAATGGTCGGACTGGATGTTGTGGCCATTATTGTGAAAGCGTCATCAAAAAAAATGCGTATAATTATTTTGAAATCATATACAGGGCAAGTGTAAAAATGACGATGGTCACAATGTGACCGTTTGTGAATATTAACGACTTTCAAAGTTTTAAGAAACCTTAAAATTGCAACATCGTTCTTTCTGAATGTTCACCATGTCTTTGACATTTTGAAATTGAGGAAAACGTAAAATTACAGCATCTTTCTTTATGAATTTTCACGGCTATTTGAAATTTGCATATTGAAGTAACATTAAAATTGCAGACTTTTCTTTTATTAATTTTCACGGCACTTTGAAATTTGGAAATTGAAGAAACATAAAATTGAAGCATCGTCCTTACTGAATGTTCACGTCTCTTTGAAAGTTGAAAATTGAAGAAACCTTAAAATTGCAGGATCTTTCTTTATGAATTTTCACGGCTCTTTAAAATTTGGAAATTCAACAAACCTTAAAATTGCAGCATCTTTCTTTAAGAATTTTCAAGGCTCTTTCAAATTTGGAAATTGAAGAAACCTTAAACTTGCAGCATCTTTCTTTATGAATTGCAGTGTCGTTCTTTTCTAAATTTGAAGTATGCTTGAAATTGCTACATCTTTCTTTCTAAATATTTACATTTCTTCGAAACTCTGAAACTGAAGAAACAAGAACCGCCATATTGTTATTTTAGATTAAATATAATTTCTTGACTGTATTCCGTTGGAAATGAATATTCTAAAAATCCAGAAAAAAATGTTACAATTAATAGAATACCTACAAAATCGTGAAACTTCAGCCATAAATATTACCATCCATTACCCATTGTTAGTTCTGCTGGCCTGATTTAAGACTTTGTGCGTTTATCTTACGAGTAACAATTCATGAAGCCTCTGTTATGGAAAGATGTGAACGAACCGTTCTATAGATAGAAAGATATATAGATATCATCCGGTTCATGCATCTCCTCGCTCTTTTTTAACAGGAGTAGTGTCTTTTTTCCCGTGATTCCTGTTTAGGGTTGAGTTTCCGGTTCCTTTTAAATACTTCGCATTCTCTTTCACTCCCAGTACCTCCTTGCGTCTTAGTGGCATTTTCGCCTTGCTTGGGGTGAATTGATAAAGAAAAGGTGTGCTTGGGATACTACTTAGAAACTTGAAAAAGCGATTTGGAAAATTGGAATTGGACCAAGATTGTAAACCTCCAGAAAATTAGCATCAATTATTCTGCAAGGACTCTCCAAAGAATTCTTGTGTTGTGTGGATTTTTTCATACCATACCTCAAGAACAGAATTTCCTTTGACTACATCAATGTTCAGCAATAATATAATAATAATATTAACTAGAAATTATCAAGCACATATACTAAAATATTGTGTTATCCCAAAATGCAGATTCTGTGATAAATATCCAGAAACAATTGATCATCTTGTACCAGGTTGCACGATATTGGCACCCACTGAATATAAACCCCGGCATGACAGAGTGGGTCAATATCTGCACTGAAAAATCTGCAACTTCTACGGGAAGGAAACTGAAAGAAACTGGCATGAACACCACCCAGACCCGGTTACGGAGATAGGACCTGTTACAATTCTATGGGGCTACACAATACACACTGACAGAACAATCAAATCAAACCACCAAGACATTGTTATTAAAGACCACAAACAAAAAAAAAGTGCCTTCTTATTGATATGGCAGTCCCAGCAGACTGCAATGTATCTTTGAAGATATTCAAAAAGATGTCAAAATACAAAGACCTTGAAATAGAAATCTCAAAAATGTGACACTTGGGAACATCAACAATCCCTGTTGTAGTTGGAGCCCTAGGATTGGTTGGAAAAGATTCCAGTAGACTAATTGAAGGGATTCCTGGAAGTCCATGACTCAAAGAGATACAAAAAAATGTTCTCACAAGTACAGGCCAGACTTTACGAAGGGCTTTATCTATGTAATTTTGTTTTGTTTTTGTTTTTTGTCAATGGAAAGTGTCATGATGCCAGAAAGAAATGTGTAAACGCCAGAAATCAAAGGAAATAATAATAATAATAATAATAATAATAATAATAATAATTCCAGTTGTAGTTGGAGCTCTCGGATTGACTGAAAAATGTATCGATAGACTCAGTGAAAGAATCCTTGGTAGTCTAGGCCTTAAAGTAATACAAAAATTGTATTCCCAAGTACGGCTCACATATTACGAAGAATTTTATATGTGTAAAATGTGTTTGACCTTAGGGTGTTGTTTTGTTATTTTTTTACAACAGATGATAATTGAAAAATGTCATGAAGTCATTTCTGAACTTAGGTCTCTGGTTGGGACCTGCGTGGAAATGTGTGTAAAAAGGAAATAATAATAAGGAACAAAATGATTGACGTAACACTTCTAAAAGGACGTGATTCCCAGAAAATAATACACTGTGTTTAACAATGTTTAACAAATATTTCGATAGTATGTCTGTAACAATATTTCGACAGTATGTATGTATATATACGTCAGAGATAATTTATAAATATTGTTCAACAATTGTTAAACTGTGTCTTTTCGGGGTTTTTTTTCCTTTTCTGGAAATCTCGCGCTTATTCGGCTCATTGACTTAAACCCGTTTATTGATCATACGAGGAAAATCCAGGGTATCTTGCTAAAGTGAATTCCCATGTATCTACACTTTTTAAAAAATATATTTTCACTGGTCAACGGGAATCATATCTCTTCCATCTCTTCTCCCTTACTAGCTATGGATTAAACCAAGGGTCGGCAACCTACGGCCCGCGGGCCGGATCCGGCCCGCGA
Source organism: Acanthosepion pharaonis (assembly GCA_903632075.3). Classification (NCBI taxonomy): domain Eukaryota; kingdom Metazoa; phylum Mollusca; class Cephalopoda; order Sepiida; family Sepiidae; genus Acanthosepion; species Acanthosepion pharaonis. The sequence goes on from CAHIKZ030000765.1 coordinate 1,241,098, forward strand.
AGACATTTTGACCGGCCCGCGAGCCTGATTACCAATGACTCTATTTTTAACATGAGAGACGACCTTCAAATGAAATTTGTTATATGTCATTTTCTATAGAATGTCTATACATCTCAGTGCACTAAAAATATTAGACTATCTGCCAGTTATCTTTCATGAGACTTATTTTACCAAGTTGCGTTGACTACGTTTAATGTCAAATAATGGATACATATTTGTTATGACCCTTGGCTACATTAAAAGATAAAAGAAGCGAAAGGAACAATAAAGTGAAAGAGGCCAGGAAGGGACTGACATGCGAGGTAGCAGAAATCTAAAGACAGTTAAACATACGCGCATTATACATACATGCTTCATGAATGTGTGGATGATACCGCATGTGTACGTACGTAAGTGTATATGTTTGCAACTATTTGTACTCGTATGTATGGGTATATGTGCTTCGTTTATCTTTGATGTGTGTGTGTGTGGTTCGTTTGTGGAACAATTTTCAATAACAGTTTCAAACCTACACGTCATAATTTCGTCAATTTCACTTCGGTTGATTTTTTTCACTTTGAAGTATTTTGACGTTCCTTGAGGAAAAGTAATTTTTGTTAGGTGTTTTTTTTTTAATTTTAGATTTTCTTTTGTTTTTCTGATTTCTCAATGTTTATTTTCATTATGGTTTTAAATATTTAGGTTGACAGGGGTCTGCATATGTAATTTTCCTTAATTTTTTCATTAATGGCCGTCACTATAACACGAACCGGAATGAGTTGCCGACCCTTGGATTAAACAGTAGTCGTGGTTGGCAATCAATCTAAGAGAAGAGAAATGCAGATTTCAAGACATGGCCCTGAAGGGCTGCGATAGAGATACCTTCATCAAGACGTCTGGTAGGTTTCGACCAAAGGGCTCAGAAAACAACTCATTAAATAAAAGATCTCAAAGAAACCCTGTGATGGATTATGCTAATATTTGATCGCATTTCATGGCAACTTATTTCTGATTGATTTTCTTGGGTTTTCTTTTAGTTGTCAATATACGCTGGGCCATCCACGATACCAATTTCTATTCCAATACCTTCGATAAAAAAATTTTGCTTTAATAATCGATTCCAGTTCATTTTTCTGTTTTTTTTTTTTTTTTTTTCGAATCATTTCTGATCAGCCATCTTACTGAAGTACTTAAGGTTTTTTTCTGTCAGATTCGTAAATTGGTATGCTCCGTTACAAGTTCTCATAATTAGGTTCCCTGGTGATATTATTATTATTATTATTATTATTATTATTATTATTATTGCTGTTGTTGTTATTATTACCTGTTGTTGTTGTTGTGGATGATAATATCTTATGGAAATCTTTTTTAAAGCATCATCATCAATATAATTAAAAGAAATTGTCAAAAGTTAGGCACCAAAATAAATTGTCTTTTCCTATTTAATTTTTAGTTGAAGAATAATTTCCAGAACACACACAGACGTGCACATACAAGTAAACACTTCAAATCCCGCACACAGGCACTCGCATTCTAACACTTGTACCCTCGCACAAACACACACACACACACAGAGACAAACACACACATGCACACACACCAACATACCAACACAAACACACGTTAACACTTGTACACGCACGCACACGTACACACATATGTAAATACTTGTACACACACACACATAAACACGCTCACACATGTAAAAACTTGTACACACACACACACTCTTACACATATATGAACGCTTGAACACTAACGCATACGGACACACACAGGTGGCTGCTATTATCAAATGACAAGTAAATGACTTACATTCTCCTTCAAACGAGTAGCCAAAGATAAAATAAAATTACTGGATAATTGAAGATTTTAAAGTTAAAAACACAGGCTAAAAATAAAGAAAATGACACACACAAATACACACACACATGCACACAGAGACAAATACACACATACACACACATACACACACACGCACGCACAGACACAAACACACACACACAAATATATATATATATATATATATATATATATATATATATATATATATATATGAAGCTGAAGATGCTATGTATAAGGCATAATCGATGAAGATGTAATGGCTATACCACAGAGCGTTCCTATATTGAGAGGTAAGTACTTTCTATACTTCCGGTTTGATAGACGCAAAATAAAAATAAAAGCGGGAAACTTCAATGGTAAAGATTCAGTGCTTAATATAAAGAAACTGTTTTTTTTCTTCTTTTATCGTTTAATAAAATGAAAACTTTATATATATACATACATATATATACATATATATATTACCAACATCTGAACGAAAATATCAGCATAAAGCCATAGAAAATATGAAACTCGTCCGTTCAGCATCCAATTTTATGTCAGTTTGAAAAGTTAAATAAAAAAAAAATTATGCTAAAATTTAATGAAGATTTGAAATTTTGAAAAAAAAATCTATATCCGAATTTTAAAATTTTTACTTCATAGAAGATTGGATTGATGAGTACGTTAGGCTCAATAGGAAAATGTCTGATTTGGGGAAAGAGGAACATGTTTGCCAATCATAGGCTGCCAATCATTGAAGACCGGTACGCATGCGCTATTGTGTCACCCACACAAATCCAGATAAGAACAGCCAGCTAGAGCGGTGGAGACGAAGATATAAAACTCAATTTTGAAATTTTCTAATTTGGGTAAATTTAAAAGAAAATCCTTATATACGGAACACGACAGAAAATGTATATAATCAAGGAAATTAGATGTTACTTTTCTCTCCATAGACAGAGGACGTCAATTCAACTCAAACCACTTCCGCCAACTTGATGAGTCGACATGGCTGAAAGAAAATTCGAACGACTTCCATGATGAAGCGATTCCATTGGCGTCTAAATTTTGCTTTGCCTGCCATTTTATATCAATCGATTTTTTTTACTGATCTTCACCCAATACAAGACCCAAGAGCCACACAGAGTAGAGGGTTTCTGTTATATTCCAAGTTGATGGGATGTACAAAAACGAATGAAAATGAAAGACAAGTGTATTTTAACACATAATAAAATAACTAATTTACGGTCTGAGAACAGCTATGATTTATTTAGATTTAAACTATGAGTTCCATGTACGTGTCAGTTTATCACCATTTTGAATTAAGTGCCGTGCCTTGACTAGCGGATAAGGGAAGTAACTCAACTGTATTTGGGAAAAAAATCAAAAAATAAAATTCGAAAATCAAACTAAACCTATTGATTATTGTTTTCATATCCTTTTGAAGGTTTTTGAAAAGTTTCTGTTTTGAATGGTGTGAAATTAGAGAAAAAGCAAAGGTGGTTACACGAACAGGATTCACCGATTATAGTGTAGGAGACGGCCGGCATCAGTTCGCGGTCGCCGGACAACCTGTAATGCGCGTAATTCCGTCGAAGTAGCTGGCCGACCTTCGTTCGCCGTCAACGGACGCCCGTAATATGCCTTAGAAGCTAAAAGTCCGTCGAAGTTGTTGGCCGGCCTTCGTTCGCCGTCGCCGGACGCCTGTAATGCGCCCCAGCAGTAGTTGGCGATAAAACTTTCCGAACGAAAAAGAGTAAGTGAGCATCCCCTAGCAGCTACTGTGTGGTGTTGTATGAAGGTGTGAAAGGGCAAGAGGTGAAGTCATTGGGACTATATAAGTAAAGATAAAGGCTACCTTTAGACTTGAAGAGGTCAAGATTTAAGTAGCGAATAGAGTTCAGTCGGAAACGTTAGGAGTATAGAGCTGAAGTAGACATTAGAAGGAACCGGAAACCAAAACTTAAACCGTCAACAAGGAATAAATCTCTACACCTGTTCAAAACCCCGTTCATCCTTCCTCATAATGTGCTATAGAAATTTCAGCTTTCTAATTTTAAGTGAATGTCTTTCTACGCCCCATTTTCTTTTAAACTTCTTCAGGATATGTGGATGGTGTGATGGGCAGTGGATCAGGATGAGAAATCGAAGAGCCAAGTTCGAATTCAAGTCGGGGTCGTTACATTCACTTACGTGTAAATACCGTTAAGAAAGGTAAGAATCCGCCTCTTTCTCTTCTAGCTGTGGATTAATTAGTAAGATTTGTATCGCGAAAACAATTATCTCCAGAAATAAAATAAGATTGCGTCAAAAAATATTTCCATTTCGGCATTAAATAACCTGTAAAAGTCAATATGCCGCTAAACGAAAACAACCTAAACATTTGAAATATTACGTGGTTCTGCTAAAGTTCGTCGTTTGCAACGTCCTTATATACGACCTCTCCACGTAATTCAGGGACATGATCAATATTTCCCCCAGCTTATGAATAATACCTCTATAAATGTTTCGTTAATCGGGATGAAACCTACCTTTTTAGATGAATCTTGACGCGGTCTGCGACTAGACAATCTTTCTTTCATACACATTTATAATCTACCACTCGTCTATACATTAAATATTGCTGTCACATCTGGTTTGGTGCTACAGCTAGATCTGCAATATTATTGATCCTGATTTGGCATCTCGGCTTCAGTTACTTTCCGACCGCTGTGACGTAGCTTCCCTGTGCCTATTCTATATTTTCATGATAATGTTTTTGATGAGCTTTCCTCTTTGGTACCTAGATTTTACGAATTTAAGTGCAGTACTAGATTGGCGGTAAGGTCTCATCTTTTTATAGTTGAAATAGCTAGATGTGACCACAAGTTCTATGCTAACAGTTTCTTCTCTCGCACTTCTTGCTTGAGGAACTTTCTTGCGGCGTCTCGATTCCCTGTCAACTTTGGTCATCTAAAATTTAAATGCAATGTCAATCGTTATCTCCTGTTTTCTTCATTCCTTTTCTTTTATTCTTCTCTCGCAATAATAATGTTTTATTTTTCTAATATCCTCTCACGCTTAGTAACCCCTTCAAACTTAGTTGCTTTATCGCGTTGTTTGCGCTGAAAAAAAACGTACAGTTTTATTCTGTAATCCTATTTGATGCAATTCCTGATGAACAGAAATAAATGTTGACGCGTTCGTATCGGCAGGTTAACTGCTCCAAACGCTTTCTTTTGAAATTCTTACTTTAATGTATTTAGTTGTGCTACATTTTTTTACTAAACTTCACCTATTAAAAAGCAAGAAAGGCACTCAAGGCAAGCAGTTACTTTCCGAGTGTTAATTATCAATATAAGATATGAATAAAAAGATATGTAGTAGAAAGGGAAGATTATTCCTAAAGGTAGAGAATTATTGACCCTTGACATCAAAACATTAAGACTATAGTGTCCAGGGTATTATCCACCATGTAGTTTGTCTCACTCTTCTAACCTAGGGAAGGTTACTGAATAGAATAATCGCACGAAGGTTGGTAATGAACGATAATACTTAGGACAAGAACAACACATATAAGATTCGCCAGCGGCCCGTACAAGAAGTAGTCAACTACTAGAAGTGAACCATGTGAATTCCACAATGAATCTCCAAATGAGGATATCTAAACCCCCTCCCAAATGTAGCACGAGGCCGAATTTAATATGGGGCTCGGCTTTTTCCCCGTAGACTCCGTATAAAACTGGATCGGGTAGCTGTTTCCCGAGACGAGACTCTGTCCTTCGACATTGCCTTGTCTGGGGATCGTCGCCCGGGGGCAGAGAGTTTTACCACCATAGCTAGAGACGAATCTCCGACTGCAGACCAACATACAGTATTTACTACTGTATTTATGTGAATCGGGACATACCCGTTATTGTCGGTAGGTATGCTACAACACTCACAAAGTAGTAGATCTTGGCTGTCTTGTAGAACGTTCTCCTTACATTTAGAATACGGGAGAAATCAGAGCGATTCGACAGAAAGTAGCGTAGCCTTTCCTGGCCGTGAAGGTTTGAATTGGTAGAACTAAAGAATGGAGCGCTCATCTGAACATTTGCGATGGGAATAGCGATAGACTTACGACGTTGCATCTGCTGCGAAGTGGCTGCGGATTGGAGAATGGGTTTTCCCCAATAAGACAGCGGAAACGATATTGAAGCCTACCAAGGCTGGAAAGTGAGTGTTGAACACCCCAGATATGGCAGCAATAACGTAATCGATCCCTACTAGGCATCTCGTCTTCAAACAGTTTCTCACCGAGGAGACGTGGCTTCCCTCTGTCTTTTCTACAAATATTTTCATGGTAACTACTCTAATGAGTTTTTATTCATTTGTGCCCCACTCCATGAATTAAAGCGTGCTACTAGATTGGAATCTAGGTTCTACGCTTTTACTGTTGAATTGTTTAAGTGTAACCGCCCCTTCTACTTCAACAGTTTATTTTTAGCACTTCCCGCCTGTGAAACTCCCTTCCGATTTGTACCTCGACTACATGAATTTAAGCGTGGTACCAGATTGACATCGAGGTTTCACCGTTTTACTATTGAACTAGCTAGATGCAATCGTCTGTTCTATTCTCATAATTTATTTTCTCTCACTTCTCGCCTGTGTAGCTGACTTCCGATTTCTCGCTTCCCTAATAACTAGAATCTTGAAAAATTTAAATGCAACATCTTCTGCCTTCTTGAAGTTTGTTCTATTTTTTTTTTTTTGTCCTTTCCTCAATCCTCCCCATTCTCAGTTTTCTCATTCTATTTCACTTTCACGCCATATAACCCCCTGCGTCTTAGCGGCATTCTCGCCATGCACGGGATGATATGATTTTAAAAATACTTCATTTGTTTTACTTTTTCATATAATCAAATTCTTGTAGCGGTAAAGCATAAAAGAAGTTAACAAATACTTGTTGAAAGAATACAATAAGCTGACTATTTATCAAGCATCATGTTTCTTTTTTCATAATCTGTATACATTAGCGGGGAGATGTTGTTGGGTTAACTCCCCTTCCTTTTCTGCAATTATTATTCACCATACTTGGTCACTTATGTGACTTGAAAAAGCCAATCAGCTTATCTTCTCGACCCTGATTACATTTTGTTGGTGATTGTTGCAAAGAGAGTTTGTGCTCCACTATTTTTACAGGTATCCCCTTGTAAGATGATGTTTCGGATTTGAGAGCAAATATACCTCTTGTAACATCAACTAGCGTTCCATTTCAGGGTTAGGGAGAAGTCATGAAATACATCTCTGTATCTCGCTATCCTGATTACTCACTAGGAGATAAAAAATTTTATTTCCGAATTTTCTCTACCGTTATTTTCACGTAATACGCATTTTGTAACTTATCATTTAAATCATAGATAAATCATTATTTACATTATTCGGACTATTGTCCTCATTTTTGTAGCCATATTTATCACAACGTTTTGGCCATTGTACGCTCTGGCATTCTTCAGGTGGTTGAAATTTCGAACTGAACCCTTTATTTCGCTCACTGGAGTAGACTGTTCTAGTTCCACGTGCCATGTCTAATGGATGTCAGTTATCAGTTATCCCCTGCTAATTTCCCTCTGAAAGTTCTCCACTGCCTTAACCGGGTATTGAACTCACACTCTTTGGGTCCTGTCACTGGATCTAACCAACGCCTTTATCCACTGTGCCATGTGTCCTAGACAGACTCCGATTATAAATATTTAAGCATTTTTTTGCATTCACTTTCATACCATAGTATTTTTTTCACATATTTTAATAAGAACGATGGCAATTTACTAACTCCAATCTCATTATCCTCTTAGCGACAAACGTGGATAAACGTGCTCGCCATAAGACGGAGTGTTAAAAGGACGTTTTTTCCTTTGATACCGCTATTATTATAACTACCATTGCACCTCGACAATTTTTAGTGTCTGAAAAAGCGAAGATTAGAATTTTTATAAAGCCTAAATATATGAAAGTGAATTTATATATATATTTAGTTCTTGAGAAATGAAAACAAAATAATAAACACTATTCAATTTTCTGGCTTTAAATAACCTTCAAAAGGTTGATAAGCCGTAAAAAACAAATCAATCTCACTTACAAGAAACAATTATATTTTTTCAAAGATCACACTTCCTCGGCAAATCTACGAAAATCTGACGCATCTACTTTAATTTGGCTTGCCTCCTTCCATTTGAATTAACCCCACGATCGGCATCGACCAAAGCTGGCCGTGTGTTTGTTATGAAAGCACCACTTCAAAAAGAACGTGTACAAAGGGATATGCATATTTATCAGCAATTGATCAAAGACATTTCTCATGAACGTAATCACTTCTCTCATTCTCTTCGCAAAATAAGAGTCTTTACTGTTTGGATGCGTTGTTTATTGGCGCAAGATTGCTGGACTGGATGCGTCCATTTGCGCTCCTGGGCGGCATCGATTAATCTGAAACGGATCGCGATTTGCAAAACCGTTTTATGCAATCTGTGATTGCGATGCGAGTCGGCGGATAGTTTTCGACTCATGAGGAAATAATGGAATAAATAGCACAACATTTAAGTACAATTAACTAGCCTCGACCTTATAAATGTTTTCTTTTTTTTCTCCCCCTCACCCCTCTCTCTCTCTCTCTCTCTCTCTCTCTCTCTCTCTCTCTAAAGTGACGCACAGTCACGTGATTTTGATGGCCACCATCAACAAAGATCAATCTTCGCTGATGTGGCGATATGGAATCAGCGGAGTCGAAGACTTGCGATTTAAAGTGAATAGAATAATATTAAATCGGAAACTCGAGATTCCAAAACCACAGAGCGACCCACCAAGATGTTTGTAAAGTTGAGATGATTTCTTTCTTTTTATGTGCCTTGTCCTTTCAGGACGTACGCTATCATGGCTCTCCACATCTCCTTATCCCTTGTAGCTCTCAATAAGTTCCGTACCTCTGCCAACTCTCCCAAGACCATGTTCTGCCATCCACTTGCTTAAGCCCGCCGGGTATGCCAGACGTTGCTTTCCCTTATCTCTTTTTTACCTCTATTCGACTTGAGAGTATCGGATTCTCCAGGCCCTCCTTTCTCATTACGTATCCCAGAAATTTCATCTGCCTCTTCCTTATGTTAAGTATAAGCTTCCTCCTTGTTACGTTTCGAAATTTAATTGTTATGTTTCTGCGTGACACGACTTACCGAGAAAAGTGTGATTTTCTATTCTAAAAATGTAAAGTACTTAAAAGTTCCCCGAAGTTTGATTATTCACCTTGTAAGCTGTACAATAAGGATTTCCATTTGACACATCAAGTAAATAACTGTAATCTACACTTTCACGTGCGTAGCTGATCCTTCATTGCCAGATGACTGAATTATAGTGCTAATTAGATTTTTCGTATCCAGACTAACGTTGTTTTCGTGACCATTTCTCCCCCGATTCAATAAATGTAAAGGAAAAAAAAATCAGGACCAAAAGCTATTGCCTCGCTTGATACACTTCCTTTTGATTATTTAATCCTATCTTTACTTTTGACAGAACAAAACTGTAAATCTCACAGACGTCTCGCTCGATACGTTTTCTCTTGATCGTCTGTTTCTCTCATTATTTTTTTCAGAAAAAAAAAACTTAATATTACTATATTCTCTTCTTTTGACACACTTTCTCTGGGCCGTCTGTTTCTCTCATTATTTTTTCAGAAAAGAAACTGAATCTCGTGTCCTTCTCCACGCTTGAGACGCTTTTGCCTGATCGTCTCTTTCCTTCATTAATTTTTCAGAAAAAAAAACTGAATCCCATGTCCTTCTCCTCGCTTGACACACTTACGCTTGATTGTGTGTTTCCTTCATTATGTTTTCAGGAGAAAAACTGACGATCACTGCCTTCTCGCCTGACACACTTTCTCTTGATCGTCTCTTTCTGTAATTTTTTTTTTTTTTCAGAAAAAAACTTAATATCACTATATTCTTCTCGTTTGACACACATTCTTTTGATCGTCTGTTTCTGTCATTTTTTTTTTTTCAGAAAAAAATGATTCTCCAGGCTTGAGACACTTTCGCCCGATCGTCTGTTTCCTTCAGTAGTTTTTCAGAAAGACAGCTGATTTAACCGCTTCTCTTTCCTTAACACACTTTCTTCTCATCACTTATTGCCATCATTCTTTCTGTTAGACATAAAATATGAACCAACAGCCTTCTCCTCAGCTCACACACATTCATCCATTGTGCATTCACAATACAATTGACAAACGCATAATCTGACTCAACTGGCCTCTCCTCACTGAACACATTTTCCATTTCACCCTATGTACCCATCTATATTTTCAAATAAAGAATATGAGATTCAACCGCCTTCTCTTCCAGTGACATACATTTTTCTGATTTTCTAACCCCATCATTATTTTTCTAGAAAATGTCTGAATCAAAAGCTTCCTCTTCGTTTTGGATTCACAATCATCTGCTCATTTATCATTCAATATTTCTGCATCGTTATTTTACACAACAAATTTATTTATTTTTTTGTTCACACAGTCTCTTCTTTTACTTCTATCTCAGTAACTTAAACCAATGCTTATCCATCAACCACAAATCAAGCATTAAGTCTTCAATCCTAATTCCAGCGGGGTTTTGTAACCGACCACCGATTTTCATTGACTCGACATACTTAAATACATAGATGTATATGTGAAATTTTTTGTATCTATTATATTTACACACACGTACACGCAGTACACATAGAGAGACACACTGTGATTAACTCTTCCGTCATCACTGATGTATGTGAGTTCAGTCGGTTAGTTCTTAGAACCGAATCAATTGCACATATGATTTGATTACAATATCAAAGGTTTGTGCAGAACCAAGCTTTTTGGGAAAACAGAATGAAGAAAACTGTTGCGTGTAGTTTGCCACAGGGTCTCCAGAATATTCTCAGGTCAGAATTCAGAGTTATCCTTCTCCTAGACTGGTTGGAAACCAAGGAGAAACAGGGGAATCGAAGAGATAGATTCAGACGTTTCCCCACCATATATATATATATATATATATATATATATATATATATATATATAAAGAGGTCATCTATATATAAAAGAGACTATATAGATATATAAAAGAAGACACTACACGCACATATATATATATACAAAAGAACAGGCTATATATAAAGAAGTGACTATATATATATACATATATATATATGTGTGTATAAAGAGGTAATCTATATATAAAAAGACTATATAGATATATAAAAAACACTACACATATATATATATATATATATATATATATATATATATATACAAAAGAAGAGGCTATATATAAAAAAAGTGACTATATATATATACATATATATACACATATATATATATATATAAAGAGGTCATCTATATATAAAAGAGACTATATAGATATATAAAAGAAGCCACTACACGCACATATATATATATATATATATATATATATATATATACAAAAAAGAGGATATATATATATATATATATATATATATATATATATATATATATATGACAAGAGATTATATAGATATATAAAAGAGACTATATCATGTCTTTCTTTCCCTTTCTTTTTTGACTATATCTTGTGTCTTTCTTTCTTTTTTTCTTTTTACAAGAGACTATATTTTATATCTTTCTTGCTTTTCTTTTTTTCTTTTTTTCTTTTTCTTTTTTTTCTTTTTCTTTTTTTACTTTTTTCTTTTTTTTGGCGGGAAAAGAGCTTCTTTGTAAGTTCTATTAAAAGTTGTAATAACCTTTATTTACTAGATCCTGGTGAGATGCGATGATATGCATCGAAACATGAATGCATTTATGTAGCGGTTTTAGATATGTTCGAATGTCATAGCCTATGATAATATATATATATATATATATATATATATATATATATATTATTAAAAATGTTATTTTTAGGAGACTTTGTAAAAATTAAGGTATTGTTAATATATGTACAATATTCATAAAGAAACAAACAGGAGAGAGAGAGGGGACGTAAAGAGACAAAAGAGAACGATTGGAGGGGTGATTATTTTAGATAAAAGTAGCTGTTTGTAATGAAGCGTTAAATCATGTTTCGGAACTTAACGGTGTGTTGAAGTCATTTCAGTATTTTATAAAGGGACTATGTCACTTTTCTTATAACTATGGTAATTGGTTGAAAAGTACAGACTGCACCATTAAAACATTATTAATAAATCTGTATAATTTACACGGTTGGTGCTTGTAGAAATTATTTCGAGTTTCATCTTCATTTGTCTTGCTTTAGCCATCTTGCAGTCCCGAGTGCTGTCAGATTGATTTTTGTGTGTGTGTGTCAATGACGTATAATTTCAGTCCCAGAAATATTATGGCGGACAGTTTTTCAAAAGAAGAACGACGTTATTCTCAGCTGTGTTAACGAGGACTAGTCAGGATTGTCACGACCAGATGACTCTTCAATTCGCTCTAAAGTAAGGTTTATTTTGTTTGTTTTTTTTGGGGGGGGGTGTTTTGTTTTGTTTTTTGTTTTTTTTTAACTTGTAAAGATGAATTACACAAAGGTGTAAAAGTCTTGCTTAGAACCACGCCCACCACCGTAGGGAGCGTTTGGTTTGTGTTACAGCATATTAACCGACTGGGTTATTTAACCCTTTGAGACTGCTTTACCGGTGGTACAGAAAAATGTCTTAATGCCCAGTCACTGGTTGAACGGTGGGTAAACACTTGTAACTATTTTTAAACCTACCTTGAAATATTACATACCATTTATTTGCGAATTTTGACTCAGGGGCTCAGGCAGAAGAGTTAAAATTGTTCAGGAACGCAGGATTCAAAAAGTTAATGCCGAAATTTAATTTTTAGATTTTTTTAGCTTATTGATCTACCCAATGCCGAAATTCAAAAACTTTTATAGCTCCAATTAAATATGTTTTTTAACGGAATTGTATGCCTTCAGTTGCAGATAAAATATATTTTTGGTAATTTATTTATATAAATATGCACTTTGTTTTATAAAATATGTAATTTTTATATTAAAATGTATTTTTATAGTTTCATAGTGATTTCACTCCTTTTTGGAGTTTCTATAATCCGGACCCCTAACAAGTGCTACCACCCCGGGTCAGAGTTTTTTTTTTAGTTTTTTTTTGTCATCTTCAGACAACCCCAATAGTCCTTGGTATAACGATAAACTACATCCGGCAGCAAGGTTTTGAGGAGAGTGGAAACACTTCTTATTTGCTGTGGTTCCCTGGTCAGATTGGACCCAGGAACAGCAGCAATTAAGAGGTGGTTCCACTCTCCTCAAAACCTCCCGATCAGAGGCCTTGCTGCCGGATGTAGTTTATCGTCATACCAAGGACTGTTGGGGTCGTCCGAAAATGACAAAAAAAAAATAAAGAAAAAGGAAAAGAAAGAAGAAAAGAACCAGGAACAAAGATAGAGCAATTAACAGACAGATTGAGTTATTCAGACTAAGAGCAGAAAACGGAAACGATATCCGGAAACGATTTCTACATCGATTTATTTTATTTGACTTCAATCGAGATCATAGAGTCCATAATCCCGTGCCAGAGTTAATTGTAAGCTCCACAGTCTTTTCAAAGACTCTAGAGTATGCGCCCCGCGAGGGTTGCAAAACAATTTTTTTTTAATCGAATTCACCACACATGCAAGGCAGTAAATACGTTAAAACCCAGGGATTTAATGCGCGAGAAAGAATTGTAAAACAGGAATGTAATTAAGGAGTGGGAATTCAGAGTTATCCTTCTCCTAGACTGGATGTCAACCATGGTTAGACTGCCAAATCTGCCTTTCCATTTAGCCCGTGGCTGGTATTAAGAGACGAAACATCTGCCTTTCTCAATAGTAACTGTGAGAAAAGGAATGCAGTAAATTCGATCGGAATTCGAACCGCTCACGAATTTCTATTTCTGGTCAGTTAATCCTTACAATAACCGTCCATCCTGAAAAACCCCTCCCCGACTACCATACCACCCCCGAGTTAAACTATGTTGAAGAATTCGCTGCGGCGTTAAGGGTTATGAAGACAAGCAGTGTGCCTATCTTTGTAGGAGACAGACAAACCCTCGAAAGTTGGGTTCGAATCTACTTAACATCGATGATCGAATGAGTGTCATAACGGTAGGAGCCTCAAATCAATATTAAAGGAATTTAAATAGCTTATACTAAAACATTGATAATTATGAAAGAAAAAGAATGAACATTGTTAATTATCTTTTATTTATTATTATTATTTATTTCTTTTTATTTGTTATGGTCCAGAATGAGGATGATATTAGATCACTCTAAAAAATGACCTTGCCATCTTAATTGTTGGTGTTCCCAGGTTCACTCTGACCTGGAGTGGTAGCACCTGTTAGGGTCCCAGTTAACCCCGAATCTGGTGCAAAACACTATGAAAGAAATTATTACTAACTATACATTTTTGGGGGAAAATATAACAGCAATACATTTTTGAAGGAAAAATATTACCAGAAATAGATTTTTGACAAAACAAAATATTGCGAGCAATAAAAAAATTTTCGGCATTAAATAACTCATTGAGGCTGATATGCCGTAAAAACCAAATCAAACCAAACCAAACCAAACCAAACCAAAAAAACACTTACTTTTAAAAAATAAAAGACTCACTGAGAACATTTTTACACACACCATACCAATATTCTGTTATTCACATCGCAAAAAGTAAACACAAATTCTCATTCTTCATGTCAACTATCTCAAGTTTTCATTGTTGTTATCGTTGTACGTTTTATGCATTTTAATTTCTGTCAATAATATCAACCGCGTTAAAAATGAATTGCTGTATTAAACTATTTTATTCATAGTGATTTAGTTATAACAGATATCGGAATGTGGAGTGTAAATTGCGTTGACTTCCGGTTAAATGTAACTGGGAAAATCTTGAATCTGTCTCTTCTTCCGTCAGTTACAGTGAATGGTAGACTACACTGCGCGCCAACTGCGATAACTTTTTTTCTAATATTTCAAAAACCGTTCAACCAATTTTCACACAATGTTGGCAACAATGACCTGCGCAATCACTGAAATTTTCGTACTGATCTGCGCAATGTAAACAAACTGGCGCCATATTTGTTATCAGCACGGTGATTTGAGCGTGACAAATTATTAGAAAGGTTTAGTAAAATTCCCAGAATTGAGCCAACGAAACGTTTATTAATGTTGCACGTGAATGTTTATGATCAAAAGAAGCTAATAAATAAGATAATCAAACAAATAATATAACATCAGTATTTTCCTATCATAATTTTCAGGTAATTAATATGATAGGTTATCTTATCGCCCGCGCCACCCGCGCTTTTGAACAGAAATAGAGGGTTACCTTTTTTTTTCTAGTTTAGGACAGGATTTCTGGTTCCTTCTAAAGTCAACTTCAACTCTATACTTCTAACGTTTCCGTCTGGACTTCGAAATGTTATTCACTAATTATTTTTACTTCTCGATAGGTGTAGATAGGTTCGCCTCTCGTCCGGTTCACAGACTTTCCCGGTACATTTGGAATTTAATAATCACGTTAAAAAACAAACAAACGAAGTTCAATGCAATGAGAAATGCTTGAGAGAATTCTTATCGATAGAAAAGATCAGCATCGAGCAGACGACAGACAATATAAAAGACATGAAAGAAATGTTTAAACTCAAATATGGAGGCGCTCGAAACGAAAGACATAGCAAGAAGAAAAGATAGCAGAGGGTGGTTTCTTTTTCTCTAATCCGTGACCCTTCAGAATGTGGGAGGTTATGGCTCTCCACAACTTTATGTCTTTCCTAGCTCTTAGAGCGTTTTTTTTTTTCTATCTGTCTTAATTCCATTTAGGCAAGTTCGTTAAATAAATTATTCTCTGATTTCTACTGTCTCTCTTGACTTCAATATTCTCTTTCCTCGCTAAAAACAGTGCTGTTCGATAAAAGTGACTCACCTGATGTTTTTTACTAAAAATATTTTTTGTCTATTGATTTTGGGGTTAAAATAATTTTTAATCTTACTAATATAAAGACCCCCTCCCGACCACCTAGGAAAAAAGTTTATTCACCCTAAGGTATTCTATTGATAATTATAAATTTGGATATAAATGAGATTCAGGAAAAAACTCTGTGCAAAAAAAAAGTGACTCAGATATCGCATTCTAATGATTAAACTAGTAAATTTAAAGAGCTTTTGACAAAATATTTAAAACTATTTTACAATACATCCAGAACAATCTTCTAGAGAATTCTAGAACAGCTTAAATTAAATCTAGAGTATTCCAGAATATTCCAGAAAGCCTCATACAGTATAAAAACAGCTTGAAATAGCCACTCAAGTCACTAACCAGATGAAAGGGTACAAACATGCATCAGAACCACTTAAAGCATCTATTATTGCCCTCTCAAAAGCAGGCAAGTCTACGAAAGAAAATTGCAGAAATTGCTATAACCTCGCAATCAACTGTCTCTCGAGTGCTTAGGGCACATAATGATGCCACTCCTGCTCCAAGGAAGGAAACAAGGAGACGAAGGAAAAAGATTGATGATAGAACTGGTGGGGTAATCAAGAGAGAAGATGCGAAGAATAGGACTATAACTAGCCAAGAAATTGCAGCCAGTCTAAGCGAAGAGCAAGGTGTTAGTCTTGCCTCTTCAACAGTCCATCATAACAAGGTTACAAATCTTGTTAGAACAAGGCTACAAATCTTGTACACGAAGGTTTAAGCCGCTAATAAGCAAAGTCAACAAAGCCAAGAGACTTGAATGGGCTTCACTATTACAAAAATTTCACCGTAGAAGACTGGAAGAATGTTCTCTTCTCCGATGAAACGAAAGTTGAGCTAAATTCAAAGGATAAGGTGAGTCACTTTTATCGAACAGCACTGTACAATAGAAATTTCGATTGTCACTGTCTGTTTCTAAGTATAAGCGAATTTTTGTTTCAAGTTTCTCGAAAAATGTGTTATTCCTCACATATTCAGCCGATGGTATTCTCAGCATCCTTCTGTAGAACAACATAGTTGCTGCCTCTAGTCTCATCTTCATTTGTGAAAAGATTGTCCAATATTCACTGTCATATAGGACGAAAGATAACATAACAGTCCAGTACACTTTTATTTGTTTCTCATGAAATTTTCCTTTTTCTTTGTACGTTGCTTAATTTTTGAAAGGCATCTTTCACTATTCTAATGCGTCTTCAGTTTTTGGTTTCTCATTTTCTTGAATCTTGAATTGTTCCTTCTACTGACAAGAATACATGCTGTCTTATTACAAGTGATGGTTACTTCTTTCTTGATGGTTTCCTTGACGACTTTCTGGGGTAGTTCCTCTAGTTTATTCCCCGTAACAACTATCAACATTGTACCATCTGCATATCTTATATTGTTAAGATTGTAGCCGAAAAATGGCACCCAATTAAAAACAAATGCAACAGAATTGCAGACAGAAGATATAGCGATGATTTTGGTTTAGTTTGGTATGGATTGTTTGTGTTATTGCATTTCAACTTTATGGCTTATTGATAGTTTGGGCCGCCATATCATGGAAATGTCTCAGTCAGTTAGTTGCTGTGCATGGCAGAATCAACAGCAAAGATTACCTGAACATTTTGGGAGATAATGGCCAAGACTTTATTCCCTCATGGTGACTGCATCTTCCAAGACGATAATGCTCCAATACATACTGCTCAAGTGGTTAAGAATTGGTATGAAAAGCCTAAAAGAGTGGCCTACTCAATCTCAAGATATCAATATTATTGAACATTTGTGCATTTTGGAGCAACAAGTTAGGAGCCGCTATCCTCCACCGTTGTGTCGTAAAGAGCTGGAGAAGGTTTTAATGGAAGAATGACTGAAATTTCCTCTGGATGAAGTCAGGAAGCTGTATGATTCCATTCCTAGACGCATTAAAGCTGTCTGTGAGGCTAAAGGAGGACCAACTCCATATTAAATAAATTTTCTTTGAATTTAACAAGTGTTCCAATTATTTTGTCTAACCCCTATGTATATTCCTAAACACCAAGATTTATGGATGCTGTTTAATTATAGGATCGTTAAATGCCCCAGACTTATATTTGCTAGTTTTCATCAGAAGCAATTTCGCTTTACACACACACACACACACATATATATATATATGTATATAATATTGAAGAAATCTCGTCATTCCTTTTGGCCGATTACTGTAAGCGATAGATAGATAGATAGATAGATAGATAGATAGATAGATAGATAGATAGATAGATAGATAGATAGATATGAACATAATGAGATATATAGATATGAACAAACTGTCATAGATAGATAGATATGAACAGAATGATTTTATACAATACATGAATATCATATATGCCTTTGAATTAGAAATAGATGAAATATCCCATGTGAATGGCTATTTCGCTCCCACTTGACTTGTCAAGCTCAAGGGAGTGAAATGGCCATTCACATTTTTACATGTACACACACACACACACACACACACACACACATATATATATATATATATATATATATATATATATATATATATATATATATATATACATAGATAGATAGATAGATAGATAGATAGATAGATAGATAGATAGATAGATAATATAATGGTAAATATACACATACATATGCAAAATATATAAATATATATACATAAATGCATACACATACACATATATTTTTGGGAATAAAATAATTACAAGAGGATAGAATCCAGGTAGAACTCAATGTCCAGAACAGAGTAAGGTTGTTTTTTCTGTTTTCTTTGGTCTGTTTTCTTTGGTCTGATGAATTGGATCGTATTTACGATTCCAACGGAATAAATAATGACCATGGAATATTAGTGTTTAAGTCTTTTATATATATATATATATATATATATATATATATCTGTATATATATATATATATATATATATATATATATATATATATATATAGATATAGATATATATATATATATATAGAGAGAGAGAGAAAGAGAGAGAAAGCGAGCGAGACGGGAGAAACACAGAGAGACAAATAATAAAATATTAGCTTGTTACATATATGCATTCTTTTTTTTTCTGATGTCGTGCGAATGGTCTCTTGGTAGCATTTTACCGGTCGTCCTGTGAATCTGTTGACTAACGTTGTTCATATTTCATTTCAGATTAGAGTCAGAATGACAGGTAACCAAGAAGGGGCATGTTCAACATCTTCTCTGCTTTCAATCAAGGCCACAAACATGGACGAGACATTTGGATTGTGTATGGAGATGACTTTATTGTTGATAGAATACCACAAAAATGTTTTTCTAACTTTCAAGAAGGGGAAGTTCGAACTCACAGACTCTTCGAGTTCCAGCTGACCTGTTCAGTTTGATAAGAACCAATTGCACGAGCTGATTACTGAAAAACCGTCCCAGAACGCAAATGAATTAGCTCAGAATATGGTCATCTCACATGTTACTGTGGTTCATCATATTCAGTCAGTGGGTAGGGTTCAGAAAACTCAAACGGCCAATGGTAAGCTATATGTTGAACCAATGAACGGGCTCAAAGAGGCAATTCCTCTGAAAAGACCTGACTAAGGTTACAGTGTGATTAAATACAATGCTCGTTCCCATGTCGCTATCATGACGAAACATGCAATTTAAGTGCAGAGTTGGGAAGTTTTGCCACTCCCACCATATATTTAGCCCCTTCATGTTGTTTTCTAAAAATTTGAGGGGTCAGTCATTCAACAACGATGTGGAGTTTAAATGTGGCTTGATTAATTTTCGAGTGATTTCTACCGTCGAGATATTGAACAGTCAGTAATCGTTGTTAAAAAAAAAAGGTAAGACAAAAACAGAAAAAAATGAAACTGACACCCACCAGAAAGGAACTCTGCTATTCCCAATGTCTATAAAATCTAGAAACCTGAAATAGGAAACCACCAAGTCGGAGATTAGGATCCTAATCTTAATTTTTCATGCTTATACTTATCATCTTTTTATTATATTTATTATTTATATAAAGTGTTTAATAATTTTTTTTATAAATAAAGCCTCCAACTTCAATGTTCACTTTTATATTTACACACGCTCTATCTCTGATATTGAGCACTTTATCCCATAAATATAGCACACCTTAAGAGTATATTTCTTGAAATATATATATATATATATATATATATATATATATATATATATATATATAAGTTATGAAGAACTTGGTAATCCGTATGGGTAATCCCAAGGAGGATGAAATCCTGAGAGCTCAATGTAAATCCAGAGCTATTGAGAGAGATGTGAAATTAATATCTCCCTAAACTCTACCATGTCTCTTTAACTACCCATTTTACACTCTCTGTTAAATTACAAAAACTTACACTACCCATCAATTTTAATTTAATTTTTCGTTTCATTTCATTTTTGGAAGTGCTATCTGATGATCCGACGTCCTTTAAAATGGCCCTGGTGAAATAAATTATTATAATGGTACCTTAAAGTGGTCTGTTTTTCTTTTTATATATATATATATATATATATATATATATAGATAGATAGATAGATAGATAGATAGATAGATAGATGCAAAAGTGTGTGAAAATGAACAAAAGAAATAATCTTCAAACATAGCTCTACAAATTTAAATGATTTTATTAATCATCTTTGTTTTGTTTTTTTTTAGGTTGAAAGAAAAAGTCCTAAAGTTCTTCGTAAACAAAATTCATAGTAAAATATTTTACTTTTTGCAACAAAAAAGAAATGAATTCTGTTAGTATATGGCGAAAGGTATGCATGAATTTATATCATTTATTAAAATTATCATTTAAATTTATCATGTAAATTTATATCACTTATTAAATTTATCATTTATTTATCATTATATCATTTATTAGTATATGAATTCATTTTGTTAGTATATGGCGAAAGGTATGTATGAATTCATTACGCAAAAATCCACGAATTCCGTTGTTTTATGCGTGTGTATGATATAACTGTGTCGTCAGGTAAGCTGTCAGCCGACATTAGGGATAAATATCAGTACGACTATCACTTTTTTTTGCAATAACGCTTTCTTTATATACTTCCGATGATGAAGAGAGGGAGAAGGAGAGGAAAATCAAGTGTATTGGAAATATATCGGTGGCGGGGGGGGGGGTTAAATGCAATATAGATTCGTTCTTTTTACCCTACTTCAAAGGAACCTAAAAGAAACATTTTAGTATGAATACAACGGGATATAATTTTCCGATCTCACCTTCAACCACACCTCACGTCGTGCGTTTATTCATTTATTTATGTTTTTTATACAATATGGCGTTCATAAATGTTCTTTTTTTTTATTCAAATAAAGCGTGAGGAAATCAATTAACCGAAATCGCCTGAATATACCGAAAGATTGAAACCAAAATAAGGGAAATCGGATGATTTCATAATTTTCTATATTAAAAACTTTGCATGTTAATTTTTTTACTTTTTATATGCTTACTGAGCACCTTTTTTAACACTACTGTTTCCTGGTTTAATTCAACTATGACCATTAACTTCTTTATTATAATCATTATAATATAATATATATATATATATATATATATATATATATATATATATATATATATATATATATAACGTAGAAACAGAAAATA
>CAHIKZ030000765.1:1265000-1267500 GCA_903632075.3 Acanthosepion pharaonis
CCAGTTACATATGAGTGGAAGAAGAAGAAGAAGAAGAAGAAGATGATGATGATGAGTAGGAGGAAGAGGAGGAGGAAGAAGAAGAGGAGGAGGAAGAAAGGGGGAGGATGAAGAAGAGGAGGAAGAAGAAGAGAAGGAGGAGGAAGAAGAGGAGGAGGAAGAGGAAGAAGAGGAGGAGGAAGAAGAGGAGGAGGAGGAAGAAGAGGAAGAGAAGGAGGAGGAAGGAGAGGAGGAGGAAGAAGAGGAGGAGGAGGAGGAAGAAGAGGAGGAGGAAGAGGAGGAAGAAGAAAACAATAGAGAAAAAAGAATATGAAGATTACCTTTTCTTTAATCTTAATCGGGTTCACCCCAAGCAATGGAGTAAAGCCACTAAGACACAAGGTGCTTACTGTGTGTGGAAAAATTAGAAAACAGAAACATTATGAAGGAGCAAGAACAAAAGAAGAGTAATCAGGAGGTCAGCAGAAAGCGATTGACATTGCATTTAATTTTTTGAAGATTAAATTTGGCTGGAAAGCAAAGGAGCCATTAGAGAGTTCTACGAACGAGAAAAGCAATTGTTAAAATAGAACCTGCGGTTGCATCCAACCAATTCAACTGTGAATTGATGAGACCTCTCCGCCAATCTAGTACTGCGCTTAAATTCAAAAAGTCTACGTACCATGGCGAAGAGCTTATCCAAAGTGTTGCTATGAAAGTATTTATAGAAAAGGCACAGTGAGGCAATTTTACGGCGGTAGAAAAGTGACCAGAGCCGAGATGACAGTTCAGGACCAATAATATTGCAGATTCTTCTTAGGATTTAATCAAGGATCTCTAGATATATAGCAGAAGCCCCAGACCATATGTGACAGCAATATTCTCAGCATGGACGAATAATAGATTTGTAATATATACAAGATATATTCAGGAGATAAAAATTATCTAGCATGATATAGTGAACCCTCTTTCTTAGTAGCTAGCCTAGCAATTGATGCAATATAGTCTTTCCAATACATTGAAAAACGTTTCTACATACTATCTGTGTTCATTTCTGAGAAGAGGCGTTATTAATTACATTATTTACAATCGGATTAGTGAAAATTCGAAATGAGAACGATCTACCCCTGTAGGTTAAAGAAAGTGTTCGCTCGAAATCCGTGATCCATACTAGGATCGACAGGCACCTGAAGAAGTTCGGAAGACACAGCAACTGAAACAATGTGATAACAACAACAAAATTGAGGATATTACTTCGAATATAACTAAGGTAGCTACAATGTTTAACTTAGCTGACAAAAAGTAAGAAGGAGACAATTAAGCCAATCTTAGAAAATGTGTAAGGTTACCTATCTCTGAATTCAACTACTTAAACCACCTGACCAGTGCGCCATTATTATTCTTCTTTTATATGCTGTGTCACTTCAGGGCCTAGGTGTGGATGCGTGGATGGTGCAATAGATAGCGGCTCGGAATTATCAAACAGAAAGCCGAGTTCGAATTCCAATCAGGTTCATTACATTCACTTACGCGTAATTACCCTTGGAAAAAGCATGAATCGGCCTCATGGGTTATATAGTAGGATTAGTATAGAAAAAAACATTGTTTTCTCAAAAAGAAATTAATGCACTATTGTTTTCTCTAAAAGAAAGTAACGCAATATTGTTTTCTCAAAAAGAAAGAAATGCAATATTGTTTTACAAAAAAAAAGTGAATGCAATAGTGTTTTCTCAAAAAGAAATTAATGCAATATTCTTTTCTCAAAAAGAAATTAATGCAATATTCTTTTCTCAAAAAGAAATTAATGCAATATTGTTTTCTCTAAAAGAAAGTAACGCAATATTGTTTTCTCAAAAAGAAAGAAATGCAATATTGTTTTACAAAAAATGAATGCAATATTGTTTTCACAAAAAGAAATTAATGCAATATTCTTTTCTCAAAAAGAAATTAATGCAATATTGTTTTCTTAAAAAGAAATATATAATAAAAAGAAACGAATTATTCTTTACAATCCAAAATATGTTTCACCTTCAAATAGCCCACAAAGTTTGATAAATCTTCAAAAATACAAACCAATTTAAAAACAAAACGACCTTCAGGACCTGGGTGACCATGGCTCTCTTGTCCTTTATAGCTCTAAGCAACGTTTGTCCCTCTGCCATCTATTTACATAAATTCCTTTGGTGGGTTATTTTTTGCTTCACTCAGCCTTACTACCGCCCTGTCGGCTGTGGCTTCAGAATACACTGACTGCATCTCTGTACAAAGGTAAGACCCCACTTCCTCAATGAGGCGTCCTGGGTATGACTACGTCCGGTAGCAAGGCCTCTGATCGTGAGGTTTTGAGGACCGTTGAACCACCTCATAATTGCTGTTGTTTTCAGGTCCACCCTAACCCGGGATGGTAGAACCTGTTAGGGAAAATAATTAAGCCTCAAACTTGGGTCAAAACACGCCAAGTATGAAAATTTTTTTATGGTAAAAAATACCAGCAATACATTTAATTGTAAATATCACTATC
>CAHIKZ030000765.1:1272500-1327500 GCA_903632075.3 Acanthosepion pharaonis
ACTGTTGCCATATCTGGTCTGGGACTCCTGCATTTCATCTCAAGGTTCTTAAAAAAAACCAAAGAAGTATCTGTAATGTAATCGATGCTGAGTTGTCATATCGGCTTCAGTCACTTTATCACCGACGTGACATGGCTTCTCTTTGTATTTTCTATAAATATTTTCATGGCAACTGTGTTAACCATGTTCACCATAGTCTATGAATATAGAACCCAGCCCAGTACGTAATCTGTTCAATGAAACAGCGTTAAAGATTAACACTCACGAGTCAGACACTCTACTGAATCTGACTATATCACCAATACCACCAGCAGCTGTTCCGTAATTCTTCAGTCTTCGATATCAAAGGCTGTCTGACAGTGAATATTCGGGATAAACATGGCTGCCTTTATACACGTCGCATTGAATATTTTGGGCCTTCTGATTGGTTAACCCTTCTATTGGTGAACTATTAAACGAGTCAGCTCATTTTGGCTGTCTCACTAGTGCACCAGGGTACCCAAAAATTCCAACAAAGTCTTCTGACGATCTTTTTTTCCTGGTTCCCCGATTACATGAATTTAAGCGTGGTACTAGATTGGCACATAGGTCCCACCCTCTTACTGTTGAAATAATTAAATGTAACCGACACTTCTACTCCAACAGTTTCTTTTCTCACACTTCACGACAGTGAAACTCCCTTCCGTTTACTTGCTTCCCTGATAACTACAATCTTCAAAAATTCAAAGGCAACGTCAATCGCCATCTTCTATCTTCTTGAATACCGTCTATCTTTTTTCTTTTCCTCAGTCCTCCCTATACTCAGTATTTTCTCTCACTCTCATTCCCTGTAAACTCCTGCGTACTAGCGGCATTCCCGCCTTGCTTTCGGTGAAATGATCTTTAAAAAAAACATGGACTTAAAGTTGCCTGCTTAGTATTACTGTTTACAAAAACGTAAAGATGTGCAGTTATATGTTATACTTAGAAGGACACTTAGAGTCGGCGAATCGAGTTCAAATTCCGGCTCTGTCTGTTGCATTCACTTTCACTCTTTCGTTCTTCGACAATAATCCATCTCTATACCCTGCTACCCACAGTTATAAACTAAAAAACAGCTTAGATGTGGCACAAGGTCGAAAGTAGAGGAAATCCAGTGAGGATCTAACTCACTACTCAGTCGTAATTGTTTTAACGAGATAAGCTTGTTAACCATTATACCACCTCGAGGTGCTTAATCTAAATAACAACGGTAACCTGGTCACTCAAGCCTAGAATGGCAAACTAAGAGAAGGAAAATCCGGAATTCTAAAACATGGAGAAGGCAGTAGGAAACAATTCCTCTATCTTTCCCTATAGCATGGCGATTCACAGATAATAAAGAAAAGGAAGCTGTGGAGAGTCATGATCGACTAAGTCCTGAAGGAACATATAACTGTTTTTTTAATCGGGAAAGAGAATGATGATACAGAAAATAGATGACAAAATATTAATTTTGAAAGCAAGAGTGGATCAATAAATATGTAGCCTGCTATGAAGTCATTTGCTCTATTTTCATTGCTTAATATTTGATATCTATGGTTAGCATTGAATTAAAGAAAAGAATTGTGAGAAAAGAGATTATGTTCTAAAAAAATATTGTGTTAAATATATACATTTATTCATCTACGGAATTATTGATATAACTACATAAACAAACAGGTCGACTTGTTCGTCGCATTTCCAGTAGAGTTTTTTGCATTCACTTACGTGAAAGGGAAAGGAATGCCCCTACCTTTAAGACAACCAATGGTGGACGGTCTCCTCAAAGATGAAGAAGCGACGGAGATGTGGCTCGAGACGACGAAGATGTGGTTCTACAGAAGGATGCTGAGGATATCATGGATCGAGTGTGTGAGCAACCATGAGGTCTAGGGAAGGACGCAAACAAGGAGGAGGCTTATATTTAACATCAGGAAGAGGCAGTTGAAGTTTCTGGGACATAATGACAAAGGAGAGCGTGGAGAATCTGATGCTCACAGGTCGAATAGAGGAGAAGAAAGACAAGGGGAAGAAAGGCATGACATACTTGGCGAGCTTGCGCAAGTGCATAACATAACGTGGTCTGTAGGAGGTGGCATAGGGACGAGCTAAAAGGGATAGGGGGCAGTGGTCAACTTCCTGAAAGGATACGACATATAAAAAGAAACAATGAACCTATCATTTATCCCACATCCCATTCAACAGTTATAGTGTTGGGTGGAAACTGGTCCAGTCTATGGGTTAAATAGTAAAGCAATCTAGGCCCCGGAGCCTTGGTTGGTAAGTAGTCTAGAAGAAGAACAACTCTAAATTTAAAAGCGAAGCAGTACTCTGCAGCTAATCAAAGTAACGTGGAGTTCACACTGACTGTATGATCCCAGCTATGGTCGACCAGACATACAAAATAGTTGTGGTAGTTCATTGAACAGTAATACATACCTGGGGAACAGCTCCGACTATACTCAATGTATCTTCTCGCGTATAAGAATGTCCGAACCCTCTATCTTATGCCTGGGAAAATATTCAAATACTCTGTATAATTTTTCTGCAAATATTTTCATGATAATTTTTCTCTTTGATGCCTAGACTTTACAATACTTAAGCGCAGTACTAGAGTGGCAGCTAGGTCTCATCATTTTACAGTTGAAATTACTAGATGCAAAAGTAAGTTGTACGTTAACAGTTTCTAGTCTCACACTCATAGATCTCTCTTCCAGGTTCTTTCTTCCCAGTTAACTTTGATCTTCAAAAATTTAAATGCAATGCCAATCGTTATCTTTTTTTCTTAATTATTGTTCTTTTATAGTTTCTCTAGTGATCTTTTCTCATATTCTCTCACACGCAGTCCCATGCTAACAATTTCTTCCATCGAAATTCTTGCTTGTGGATCTCTCTTCCAGGTTCTTTCTTCCCAGTTAACTTTGATCTTCAAAAATTTAAATGCAATGCCAATCGTTATCTTTCGTCTTCTTAATTCTTTTATTGTCCTCTTTCATTAATGATGTTTTTTCTTTTTCTCATATTCTTTCAACCTCTTGCGTTTTAGTGGCTTTATTGCCTTGATTGGGGAGAAATGATAAAATTTAAAAAACAAAATTAAAATAAGCCGGTGCATCGAATCAACCCATTATGTTTAGATAGCACTGTTTTGTAAATTCCCGGGATTAGAGAAGATTTTTATGAAAATTGGCGAAATATCATCAAAAAATTTGATCTCGAATATAAGTTTATTCCCTGCCCTAAAATTTATCATCGATTTTTTTTCACATATTTGTTTTTGTTTTTTTTTATATCCGGGGTAAAAGTTACTTTGTATCCCCAAATATAAAATAGACTTGATTATCTCCCTTACCTTTTACTATGTAATAAGATGTTTACTATTGTATCCACAAATGATATCGGTGCCTCCTGTGTATTAGCCAATGTTAGATTCTGCAGAAATTTCTTTCCCGCATTCTGAAGCTCCCATTTTAATTGCAACAAAATTAGTTTCTTTTTCGAAACATGCATCCCTGACAACAACTGAACAAGTTCTTGTCGACCGTTATTAAACTGTTTAGAGAACGTAGCCAATCGCATGACATTCTAATTAAAAGAAAAAAAGACAAATGTTGCTATGAATAAGAATGTCTGAATGCTGCCTAGAGTCTATTTTTTTAATTCCGTGTCACTTCGTTACGTAAACGAACATTACCCTCCGCAGTTTCCCTTTTTTATTATCTATGAACTGAGATGAATTTTTGAGAAAGATAAAGGGGTAGTTTTTCGTTCACATCACAGCCTGGAATTCACCTTTTTCCTTCGCTTTAACAGTCCAACCAACCTTGTTGTTTAACCCATACCTAGAGATGGATTCATGTCTTTGTAAAGACCATTTGTGAGAAAGTGGACGTAATAGATTAAACTGGAACTTGAATTCGGCTCCCCAATTCCATGTTCTGCGCTGATAATAGTTAGACAGCCATAAATAATAAAATGATATATAAAAAGGCCTTGTCGGATATTATTACACTATTTTATACCCCTCTTCATACGATAACAGTTATTCTGGACTAGGATAAACTATACCTGGTTATATTCTGGAAGTGAGGGTTTATTTGAGCTACTACTCCGGCTTTCAGCTTCTTTGGAGAGCTATAGACAACATTATTGAGATATTAAAACATTAATATTATGTATATCTTAAACTTGGAGATAGTGTTCCGGGTGTGAAATTAGTAAATGCTAGACACATCAAATATCTCTGTATACGGATCCGTTATAACAACTTTACTATAAGAGATAAGGAAATTGAACATAGAATTGCCTATGGTAGAAGTAGTTCCGCCAAACACCGCAAATTGCTACAAGACAAAAACATTAACCAGTAAAGTGAAGTAATGTTCTTAAATTGTTCAGTCAGATGGAGACTAAAATGGAAGTCAAACATGGCGTCAAATCCATTCAGAAATATCTAAACTGTATTTTTTTTTTTTTTTTTAAGCATTTCACCCCAAGCAAGGCGGGGAGCCACTAGGACGCAAGGGGTTACAGAAAATAGGAAGATCAGATAGGAGTGATAGAAGAAAGGATGAGGGTAGTAGATAGATTAAGGCAACTGGAGATGTCGATTGACATTACACTTGAATAGCTGGAGATTATAACTCTCAGGGAAACAGGAGAAGGGAAGAGAGTTCCACAGGCGAGAGGTGCGAGACATGAAGCTATTATAATCGCTTTCTAAGATCAATGGTTAAAAATGACTTTGAGTGAGGGAAACCAATGTATGTTGATGAAGACCACACTTCTTCGAACTATCGCTACACAATCACAAGACTGTTCCAAATAACACAAATCACATCAATTGAGGATTACAGCAGCAGCAACTAAAATAGATACCACATGTAACCAGGATTGAAAATAATGTCATAATCAAGATGT
This sequence comes from Acanthosepion pharaonis, assembly GCA_903632075.3. Classification (NCBI taxonomy): domain Eukaryota; kingdom Metazoa; phylum Mollusca; class Cephalopoda; order Sepiida; family Sepiidae; genus Acanthosepion; species Acanthosepion pharaonis. The sequence goes on from CAHIKZ030000765.1 coordinate 1,277,421, forward strand.
TAACATCCCACATTTCTCCAAATAAAAGGTTAAGAAAAAAAAAACCACCATCAATTACTGGAAAGATCGATAACAGCGACTGAGCTTGAAAAATCTACTTTCCTGCAAAAATTGTTTGAACAGAAAGATTTTATAAATTTCAACCGAATGCCGTACTGGTTAGTCGGTCAATAAATGCCGATTGCTTTGTTGTATATCCTTGTTATGGGGATCTCTTGGTTGAAGGTCTTGATGCAATCATAATAAAGTTGTCTTCTTCTCTTTTCTTTCTTATCTCGGTCGGGTGATCGCTAGTTGGATTTTAGTTCGTAGGTAAACTTAGAACTTCAACAAAAGTAATTTTAAACACGTCAACGTCTACATTTCTAACTAGCCAGTGGGATCGCTCTAAAACCCGCGTCTGATCTCTTCAACGTGTAAAACTTAAGTCAATGACATACTTTTCTCTCTCTCTCTCTCTCTCTCTCTCTCTCCCTCTAACCTTCCCACGCTAGTTTCATCCAATCAAAAAATACTTACTTTGTTTTGTCTACCATCTGATCTTAAGGTCAAAATGAGGAAGTCAGAGGAAAATACAATTCTTTAAAAAACAATAGTCTGCTTGACTATTATTTAAGAGTTTCCTTATAAGAAAACTGTTAATATTACCATTAAAACTAGTAGATTATCTGGGTATCTATCTATATTTCTGAGATGAGGCATTACGTATATTATTTACACTATGCGGAAAGAAATACAGAGGGGAGACAGGCCGCCTCCTTAAGGTTAGGCTTCAAGAACACCAGAAAGCTATAACACGAATGGAAGTAGAAAAATCAGGCGTGGCTGACCGCATATGGAGAGAAAAGGGAGATCACCGCTCTCTGTGGGATGAGGTTGAGATCATTGACAAAGAACATCATTGGAAATTTCGTAAACTTAAGGAATCAGCACATATGCTAGGCCACAAAAATTTCCTGAGCCGACCAAGCATAGAAATGAATACAATATGGGTGCCAGAGAAAAGCGATAATTACAACAAAAATTGCAATATGAGCTCTGGTAAAAACATGAATTGATAATAGCAACAATTGCAATATGAGCACTGGTAGAAAATTGTTGCTGAAGGTTTAAAATACCCAGAAATTCATACACAGATATCCTCAAGGACACATGGCACAGTGGATAAAGGCGTTAGTTAGATCCAGTGACAGGACCCAAAGAGTGTGAGTTCAATACCCGGAGAACTTTCAAAGGGAAAATGAACAGGAGATAACATAACTGAGATCCATTAAATATCGCACATGGAACTAGAACAGTCTACCCCAGTAAGCGAAATTAAGTTCAGTTCGACATTCCAACCACCTGACGAAGGCCGGAGCGTACAACGGCCGAAACGTTGTAATAAATATGGCGACAAAGATGAGGACAATAGTCCGAATAGTGTAAATAATTATCTGGGTAATTTTATATTACTATCTTCTCTTCAGATTTTTGTTTTGTTGTGCTGTTTTTTGTTTTTTATTGGGGGGTAACGGCGATCTTGCATTATTGGTGCTCGTTCACCATCGCCATCAGATAAAACCTTTCGCAGAATATTTGCAAAACTAAGCAAAAACAGCTTTTGAAATGATGCCAGGTCATGTGTTATTACATTTTTTTTTTACTGTAAGACGGTGGTATTGACCAGTGGTTCGTAAAAAAAACTTTTTAGCTCATGGCCCACTTTAAACCCAGAATTTTCTGTGGCCCACGAAATTATTATCGTATAATAAATGACTCCAATTTTACATAGAATATATCCAATAAACATAGAACTATACACAATTTCACAAGCATCTAACAATATTTTGCATCTCCAACGAAATGACCATTTATTATCAATATTTATTCTTACAATTTTTCCTATATATGGCACAAAACAAAAAAACTTTCACAAGCAAACACAATTAAGACTTAAAGAAATAATTCTTTAGCTTCAAAATATAAAACCAATTTCAAAATAAGAATAGCTATAAGAAAGAAAATTAGTTTTCAAATCCATTTATTCAATGAGAGCCTTGTCCATGATATATTTTTGCAAGTTTTTGATATATTAGGATGCATGGTGGATTAAGGGATAGCGGCTCGGATTGAGGAATTCGAATTCCAGTTCGTTTACGTACTAATACCCTTGGGAAAGGTATGAATCCCCCCAGCTATGGGTAAATAGCAGGACAGACCGGTTTCTATAGCCTTGAATGGAAACTGGTCTACCGCAGGAAGAAATGGCAACCTACTGCGGGAAAAATATGCCTCGTCAGTCATGTATCGAAAGATAAATGATCGCCTAGCATGTATCACGCATGGCACATAACTGACTGATTTCTTGTATATATGCCGAGTTCGAATTCCTGTCGAATCCATTACATTCACTTACGTGCTAATGACCTTGGTAAAGGTATGAATCCTCATCTTCTCCCACCAGCTATGGGTAAATAGCAGGACAGTCCAGCTTCCATAGCCTTGAATGGAAACTGGTCTACCGCAAGAAGAAATGGCAACCTACTGCGGGAAAAAACTCCTTCGTCAGTCATGTATCGAAAGATACAGGATTTCCTAAGCACATAACTGACTGATTTAATCTTATACAATTTAACTTGACAGTGAAAGTTGAAATCTCCGCGGTAGACAAGGGTATTATTTTTTAAGGAATCAATAAATGGTGACTGGGGAGGTACGGTGGAGTAATGGATAGCGACTCGGATTGAGGAATTGGAGAGCCGAGTTCGAATTCCAGTCAAACCCATGACATTCACTTCCGTGCTAATACCCTTGGAAAAGGTATAAATCTTCTTCTTATTCCCCCAACTAGGGTAAATAGCAGGGCAGACCTGGTTCTATAGCCTTGGATGGCAACTGGTTTACCGCAGAAACCTACTGCAGGAAAAATCTGCCTCGAAAGATACATGATCGCCTAAGCGTGTATCGCGCATGGCACATGACTGACTGATTTAATCTAATAAAATTTAATCTGATAGTGAGATTGAAAATCACCGCAGTAGACAAGGGTATTATATTTTAATGAAAATGGTGATGGGGGAGGTACGGTGGAGTAATGGATAGCGGCTCAGATTGAGGAATCAGAGAGCCGAGTTCGAATTCCAATTGAATCCATTACATTCACTTATGTGATAATACCCTTGGGAAAGGTATAAATCCCCTTCTTCTCCCCCCAGCTATGAGTAAATAGCAGGATAGACCGGCTCTATCGCCTTGGATAGCAACTGGTCTACAACAGGAAGAAATGGCAACCTACTGTGGGAAAAAAATCAGCCTCGTCAGTCATGTATCGAGAGATACATGATCGCCTAAGCGTGTATCACGCATGGCACATAACTGACTGACTGAGGATGCATGCTTGTCAAATACAGACGCAGAACTTTTCTCTTGTGATTTCTAAGCGGTTTCTAGTTTTTGATAATAGTTCAGACACTATCCCGATTCTACGAGGTAAATTGTTGGAAAGGCAATCATATGTAATTCAACTTTCTCCTGGAGCAATGGAAAATTAACTGTAATTTCGTTACTTGTCCACAGGTTTTGGGGTCCATATTTACGTCTAGCCCTAGCACTTTGATTACTCTGCAACTCAATCAAGTGTTCTTGTAGCATGATGTCAACATCAACTGCATTTGTCTGAAATGGGCCTGCTACCCAACTAGGAATTTCCATCTCTAAGAGATCCTCAAACCTTATTTCCATATCATCTTGCAATCTTTTTAAATGATCGATGTAAATATCATCTTCATGCAGCTCCTCAGGAATGACAAGATTTGGAAACATACCATTTCCTTTCACCCAATATTAATTCTGAACAAACAAAGTTTTTCAAGAAAAGCACTGATTGCCTGTTTGCAATTTAAAATATTTGCATTATTTCCTTGTAGCGGCTTGTTCAGCTTATTTAGTTTATCAAATATGTCGGAAAGGTAGAAAATATCGAATTTAGCAGCTATTTCTTCTCCAAGCTCCGTGCCATTGAAAAATAATTCAACACTTTGCCATACTTCAACAAAACGATTTATTGCAACTGATAGGTCCTGAATTTACAGTCACTTTCTCACAGACGTACTGTTTCTTCTTTTTCACAACATAACAACTGCTCCAAGCTCCGTGCCATTGAAAAATAATTCAACACTTTTAGTTCAACAAAACGTCGCAAACAACTACCTTTAGAAAGCTAAACGTCTGTCTGCAAAATGAAGCCATTAAACTCTTTATTATCAGCACAAAATTGATGGAAAATCTTAAAGAGCGTTTGACTTGATACGGTTGAAAAATTTCTGACAATACCAGTACATTTTTCAAACGTCCATCCAGATTTATTGCAACTGATAGGTCCTGATCTGGTATCCCGTATACAGTCACTTTCTCACAGACGTACTGTGCTTTTCTACAACATAACAACTGCTCCAAGCTCCGTGCCATTGAAAAAAATAATTCAACACTTTGCCATAGTTCAACAAAACGTCGCAAACAACTACCTTTAGAAAGCTATCTAACGTCTGTCTGCAAAATGAAGCCATTAAACTCTTTATTATCAGCACAAAATTGATGGAAAATACAATCTTAAAGAGCGTTTGACTTGATACGGTTGAAAAATTTATGACAATACCAAGTACATTTTTCAAACGTCCATCCAGATTTATTGCAACTGATAGGTCCTGATCTGGTATCCCGTATACAGTCACTTTCTCACAGACGTACTGTCGCTTCGCCCTGTCTTTTCTACAACATAACAACTGCTCCAAGCTCCGTGCCATTGAAAAATAATTCAACACTTTGCCATAGTTCAACAAAACGTCGCAAACAACTACCTTTAGAAAGCTATCTAACGTCTGTCTGCAAAATGAAGCCATTAAACTCTTTATTATCAGCACAAAATTGATGGAAAATACAATCTTAAAGAGCGTTTGACTTGATACGGTTGAAAAATTTATGACAATACCAAGTACATTTTTCAAACGTCCATCCAATTTATTGCAACTGATAGGTCCTGATCTGGTATCCCGTATACAGTCACTTTCTCACAGACGTACTGTCGCTTCGCCCTGTCTTTTCTACAACATAACAACTGCTCCAAGCTCCGTGCCATTGAAAATAATTCAACACTTTGCCATAGTTCAACAAAACGTCGCAAACAAACCTGCTATCTAACGTCTGTCTGCAAAATGAAGCCATTAAACTCTTTATTATCAGCACAAAATTTTACAATCTTGGTTTGACCGGTTGAAAAATTTATGACAAACCTACATTTTCAAACGTCCATCCAGATTTATTGATGATAGGTCCTGATCTGGTATCCCGTATACAGTCCTTTCACAGACGTACTGTCGCTTCGCCCTGTCTTTTCTACAACATGAGAACTGCTCCGACGAGTTACTTTCACTGGTTCCCAAACTGCAATAATTTAAGCGCGCTAATAGATTGGCATCTCGGTCCCACCTTTTCACTGTCGAAACGACTAAATGTAGCCATCTCTTCTATTCCAACAGCTTCTTATCTGGCACCTCCCGTCAGTGGAACTCTCTTCCTGTCACTTGATTCCCTGATAGCTATAATATTCAAATATTCAAATATAATGTCAATTATCTTCTGATGCAATGACCTTGATCCCTGTCCTTTTTTTCTTTTTCCCAAACACTCCTCTTTAATCTCACTCTCTGTAACCCCTTGCGTGCTAGTGTCACTCCCGACTTGCTCGGGGCGATATTCTTAAAAGATGTTGTCGATGAACCACACAGTGTATGCAAAACACATTAAGGACAGTCTCTTTTAAATATGCTATAAGGCCTCTGTATTTACCGGCCATGGCACCTGCATCATCAGTTGTACATGATGTTAACCATAGGAATATATATTGGGGGGGGAGTATGATACTTATTTTAAAATTGTTGCTCCTTTAGAATCTGTCACAAGACTACGAACAAAAGGATTTTCTCTCTGAGTTAATTTTATCATCCAAAAACCTAACATACGCTATAAGAATGTATTGATGATTAGATAAAAGGGTTTTAACAATCTGTAATTTGAAATTCCTTACTTATAAAAGGGCAACTAGTTGATTTTTAATGCCCCTTGCAATTTCATCTTGATATTGTATTTTTTCTTAACGGAATACAATCAGTAATTTGTCTGGGACTCTGTTACATAACAGCAGAAAATGGCACAGATATTGAAAGCAAAATCAAATCTTCACCAATACTAAGCGGCTTTCCTGATTTTGCTATTAGTTTCGGAACATAAGATGCGATTAATCCTTTGTCTTTTTTATCCTGAAATTTGATGAATAATGAAGTAAGACTGCTTCTTTGAAATAATCTAATGATTTGTCTTTCTTATGCCTGTGCTTAATTCTCCAGATTATATTTAAGCTTACTTGAGCGCAAACTATCATTAGAAAGTTTTGTCATACATAAGAGACGCATTGATTTTGTTATATTGTTTGGAGATGCTATAAAATTGTATACTAAAAACTCGCTTCTGTATTGCCAATATGGTTTCTTCTCATCAGCCATGGAGTAATCTGTCAGGAAAACAATATGAATTAATAACTACCTAATATCTAACTACATACCGGATGTAACAGCAAAATTGTCCAAATCGAGTAACAACAAAATTGTCCAAATCGTGTAACAGCATAATTGTCCATCCTACAAAAGTCTAAAAAGACACTAAACTAATTGAGTTTCTTTTTTCCAGGTTTTCAGATAAGACGTTTAGCCATCTTGACACCATTTGCCTTAAGCATCAATGAAAAAACCTTTGAGTTATTTAGCGAGACAGAGAACAGGTTAAAATCGTTTTGTGTCAATCCCCAATCTCTGAGAGAAAAAGATCATTCAGGCCTTTATTAATGGTACCCACATTCATACTCTGGTTTCCATCTACAAAGTTCATTCAAGAACTATGAAGAGAATGGTGAATAAGTTTAAAAAAAGAGCGAACATCAGAGAGGTAAACTGAATCAGGTGATCACAATAGCAAGACGGATCATCATTTCAACTTAGAGCTAAAGAGACCAATTAGAAAAGATCCAACTCAATCCATACGACGTTTGGCACGTGACAGTGGAGTTTCAGCTATGACATTCCAAAGAGCAGTGAAAAAAGACTTGAAAATGAAATCGTACGTGAAACGTGCGAGGCACCTTGTTACTCCAGGACAGAAAGTTAGAAGGTTAAAGAGGGCGAAGATCATCTTGGAAAAGTCGGAAAATGATCCTGGAATATATATATATATATATATATATATATATATATATATATATATATATATATATATGAACTTTATTTCAATCTTTCATGCGCTTCCGATACTTAGCTATGATTAATTAATAACGAACACGTCATTTTCGTTTATGATCGATTTCATCACGATCCTTCTGTTAAGCGTTGAGAGTAATTACACATACTTTTGATCAAAGTAGAGTCCAATAATGAGAATTCCAATAAGATATCTTTAATCATTTCTAAGATACAACGGTTCAAATGTTAATCTAAGAAATTTACAATTTTGCTTTTACACGATTTGGGCAATTTTACTGTTACACCCGTTGTTGTATTTTTTTAAGTAAATTTTACACCCGTTGTTGTATTTTTTTAAATAAATTTTACACCCGTTGTTGTATTTTTTTAAGTAAATTTTACACCCGTTGTTGTATTTTTTTAAGTAAATTTTAATAAGCCATTAATAAGAGCTTATGGGTGTATCCACTTATGAACATAAACCGCTATATTCACAAAATATATCCCACAGAACAGTTATAGCTGTAATGAACAAGATTTTCACCAACCCGAAATAACGTAATTTTCATTCTACAGTCAGAAAATACCGTATTTACAATGCCTGATTTATTAAAAATTATTCAAATACTAAGTAATTAGTAAATTTTCCTAATCTAGATATATTAACATTATTTACATACGTGTCATTGCATTAATTTAAGGACTAGTAGTCAATAAAAGCTCTAGGGACCATTCAATAAACTGTGGTCCATATATTAGACCGATGGTCGAGTAAAAATTATAAAATTTCTGTGGCCCACATGAAATTTGCTATGGCCTATTTTGGCCATGTGGTAAAAGTTTGGAAAACACTGGTAAAGAGCCCAGTGCCCCAAATATAACTGTGACAATAGCGGCCTAAACGTCCTACATTCTGGCACGCTCAAACCGGTAGTCGGTTGACTTCTTAAACGTCCATTTTTTTATCTTCATATTATGGTCTGTCAGGAGTAGACACATTGTTGAGGAGGCATTTTCTTTTTTTTTTTTCATTTTCTCTTAGTTTTTTTCATTTTCTTTCTTTTTTTTCATTTTCTTTTTTTTTCATTTTCTTTTTTTTCATTTTCTTTTTTTTCATTTTCTTTTTGTTTTTTCATTTTCTTTTTTATTTTCATTTTTTCATTTTCATTTTTTTCATTTTCATTTTTTCATTTTCTTTCTTTTTCATTTTCTTTCTTTTTCATTTTCTTTTTTTTCATTTCCTTTTTCGTCATTTTCTTTTTTTTTCATTTTCTTTTTTTTCTATTTATTTTGATTTTTTTCATTTTCTTTTTTTCAGTTCCTTTTTTTCATTTTGTTTTTATTTTCATTTTTTTCCATTTTCTTTTTTCATTTTATTTTTTATTTCCTTTTTTTCATTTTCTTTTTTCATTTTCTTTGTTTTCATTTTTTTCTTTTTTATTTTCAGTATTTTCATTTTCTTTTTTTCATTTTCTTTTTTTCATTTCATTTTTTTTCATTTTCATTTTTTCATTTCTTTTTTTTTCATTTTCTGTTTTTTATTTTCATTTTTTCATTTTCTTTTTTTCATTTTCTTTTTTTTATTTTCTTTTTTTCATGTTCATTTTTTTCATTTTATTTTTTTTATTTTATTTTTTTCATTTTATTTCTTTCATGTTCTTTTTTTTCATTTTCTTTTTTCATTTTCTTTTTTTTCATTTTCATTTTTTCTTTTTTCTTTTTTATTTTCATTTTTTCATTTTCTTTTTTTCATTTTCTTTTTTTCTTTTTATTTTCATTTTTCATTTTCTTTTTTCATTTTCTTTTTTTTCATTTTCTTTTTTCATTTTCTTTTTTTCATTTTCTTTTTTTCATTTTCTTTTTTTCATTTTCTTTTTTCATTTTCTTTTTTTCATTTTCTTTTTTCATTTTCTTTTTATTTTATTTTTTTCATTTTCTTTTTTCATTTTCTTTTTTTCATTTTCTTTTTTTCATTTCCTTTTTTTCATTTTCTTTTTTTTCTTTTATTTTCATTTTTTTTCATTTTCTTTGTTTTCATTTTCTTTTTTTCATTTTCTTTTTTTTCTTTTTCATTTTTATTTTTTTCATTTTCTTTTTTTCCTTTTTTTTTCATTTTCATCTTTTTTCATTTTCTTTATTTCATTTTCTTTTTTTCATTTTCATTTTTTCATTTTCATTTTTTTTCATTTTCATTTTTTTTCATTTTCTTTTTATTTTCAATTTTTTCATTTTCATTTTTTTCATTTTCTTTTTTTCAATTTCATTTTTTTCATTTTCTTTTTTTTCATTTTCTTTTTTCATTTTCTTTTTTTCATTTCTTTTTTCTTTTTTTTTCATTTTTTTTCATTTTTTTTTTCTTTTTTCATTTTCTTTTTTTTCATTTTCTTTTTTCATTTTCTTTTTTTCATTTCTTTTTCTTTTTTATTTTCATTTTCTTTTTTTTCATTTTCTTTTTTTTCATTTTCTTTTTTTCATTTTCTTTTTTTCATTTTCTTTTTTTCATTTTCTTGTTTTTTCTTTGTTATTTTCGTTTTGTTCATTTTCTTTTTTTACATTTTCTTTTTTTCATTTTCTTTTTTTCATTTTTTTTCATTTTCTTTTCTTCATTTTTCTTTCTTTTTCATTTTCTTTTTCTTTTTCTTTTTTTTCATTTTCTTTTTTTTTCGTTTTCTTTTTTTCTTTTTTATTTTCATTTTCTTTTTTTACAATAAACTTGTCTTCTTTCATCTACGCTCGTGTTGCTGTTCCTTCAGTGTATACCACCTTTGTCTCTAACCTCTTTAGGGATACAACAGAAATACAAAAAAAGAACAAAAGAATAATAGAAAGAAAGAAAGAAAGATAGATAGATAGAAAGAAATTGTTGTAATGGAATGTCCCACACTCCCTATCGCCTATGTGGACTGACTATATCAGTAGCTATATAGAGTGAGCACAGGATATACTTGGGGGCTTGTTTCGACAATTATTTGGAGATTGGTGTCCAGCTGTGCTTGTCGAACTTTCTGTCTTCGGGCAGAGAGGAACCTACACGAGGCTATGCCGAAGGGCAGGGTCTCGTCGGGGGGGGGTTCTTGAAGACAGCTACCCGACCCCGTTTTTTACGGGGTCTACGGGGAATTTTCGCCCGAGATTACGGACTCGGATACCCCACGTTAAATTCGGACTTGTGCCACATCTGACGGTTCGGCAATTAGTTGGAGATTCGACACCGGATGTGCTGGTCGAACTCTCTGCCTTCGGGCAGAATGGACCCAGACGAGGCTTTGCCGAAGAAAAGAGTCTCGTCTGGGGTGGTAGACAGCTACCCAACCCAGTCTATAAGGGGAATTTTTCCCTGAGTCTACGGGCTCGGTTTTGCCCCGCATTGAAAAAAGGCTTTGTGCCACATCCTGCTTCGCGGGGAGGTAAAGTAAATATCCTTACTTTGGAAATTACTAGCCTACCACCCGATTCCCTGTCTTTCAGTAGTGTATTCTCTTTTACAATAAACCTTTCATCTCTGCACATGTTGCTCTTCCTTCACTCGAGTACCACCTTTGTCTGTTTGTAACCTCTTTAAGGATACAACACCATGTAGGGAAACGGTTAATATTTCCATTACTATTTCTAACAGTATCTCTTCGCTGTTTATCAAGTATAATCAAACGACCTATGCTCACTTGCTTCATCCTCTGCAATTTTCTATTGTTATCATCATTATTATTATTCGTAACATCACTCGGAGAAAGATGTGTATCGCAGACGATCAAATGATAGAAAGTTTGTTTTTTTTTAGTTTCTACAACTCTTTTTTTCAGTTCTCGTTTACTTCAATATTGACAAGATATAGATCTTTAATTTTTCCAAATTTATTTAAGGTCCTTGAGACCGCTTCAAATGCTTCAGTAATTATTGGTGCTGTCTACCGTTTAAATTAATTTATTTTCTTTGTTTATAGTAACTTAATTAGGTCTCGTCGCCCAAACATGATTATGTTTGAATCACAAAATCGCAAATATTTCTTTTGTTATTCGGCACAGAATACTCGTGTTGGTTGATATACTCACAACATTTCGACTGTTGTTGTCTCTGGTTTTCTTCAGGAACCCATCTTGGAATTTCAAATGGAACTCTTTATTCATATCATGGGGTAAAGTTTTCTCATTCCGCTTTCCACGTTTAGGGGAGATAACCTATATCAATTAATACTCACCGGTCTTTTTCATCTTTACCAAATGGTCTTACTTATATTTTTCTCAGAGACAAGGTCTGCTTTCTACTCATCTTTTATGTTTGTGTAGTCAAACCAACTGTACTTGACTAATAATCTGGGATCTACTGATCCCTAGGCAGTATCATTAATATGATATAAAAAGAGGAGAGACAAGAGACAGTATTAAGGTTTGGTTTGGTCTGGTTTATTTTGTTTTGCAGTATCTCAACACCTCAATTGGTTATATAAGGGCAACAAGTTCGTTTTTTTGTTTTTTGTTTTTTTTTTTAGGATAGGATCGTACGAATAGAATATGTATTAATATTTTTTCTTCACTAAAAACGTATTGCTGGTAATATTTTGTTCCTTTTCAAAAATGAAATGCGGATAGTTTTTTGTTTGTTTTTTTTTAATTTAAATCTGGTAATATATTTTATTTAATGTATTGTTGGTAATTTTTATTCTTTCTTCTTTTTTCAAAAATGTATTTCTGTTTTTTTACTATAAAAATCTATTTTTATACTTTCATAATGTGTTGACCCAAGGGTGTGGGGGTCACTATTTGCCCATAGCTGGGACCCTAACAGGTGCTACCACCCAAGGTCAGGGCGAACCTGGGTACAACAACAATTAAGAGATGGTTCCTCGCTCCTCAAAACCTCCCACTCAGAGGCCTTGCTGCCGGGTGTAGTTTATCGTCATACCCAGATCGCCTCACTGGAAGGTTTGACCCTCTGTAGAGGGGCAGATGTCGTATTCTAAAGTCCTAACCGACAGGACGAACAGTATTGAGGCTTTTTTGTGGTCATAGTAATGTTTTCACTAAAGAACGGGTCACCGGAGAACAAGAACTGCGGTCGTATAAGCAGAGTCCATTGTCTTGGGAATGGTATCTGAAGACCAGAAAGACTGTAGATATTATCAAAATATAAAGTCCGAAGCAATTCTCTTGGTAATAGTTTTATTAGTATTTCAAAGATTCTTTAACTCTTGTGAATTAATGATGTTTTCTTATTTTAAAAAAATTGATAAAACCCATCTACGTAATTCAGAATATTTTGTAAGCCACGTCCTCTCATACGTTTATTTTGACTGTTTAGAAGATGAATAATAATAATAATAATAGTAATAGGAAAATGTCAAATAACAACAGTAAATAATCTTAGAAGCATCATTGTTTATATATTCATCAAAATAAAGAATAATAAAAATAAAAATAATAACTTTTAGAAACGTCTTCTCATTGCCTGATTTAACTGATATCAACAATATCTATTGGGAAAAACAAATATGTTTTCATATGAATGAAACTAGAACAGCCAGAAAAAGAAAGAAGTCGGAGATGAACAAAAATATTTTTGAACGAAGAAGTTAAGAATGAAACAATGAAGAAGAAAATGAAGGTTAAAAGAAGAAAAGTTACAGCAAGAATGAATCAGAAGACGAAAAATAAGAGAAACAACAACAACAACAATAAAAACATGAAAAGCATAAAGAAGAAAAACAACAACAATCTGAACAAAAAAAATGAAGAAGAAAAAACCGATAAAAGAAGAATGAAAAGACATGAAGGACAACAAAACGAGGAAGAAAAGAATGAAAAATAGGAAAGAAAAAGAAGAATGGAAAAACAACTTGAAGAAAAGAATGAAAACTAAAAGAAGAAAATAGAAAAATGGAAACACATGAAGAAGTAAAAACAACAAAATGAAGAAGGAAGAAAACAGGAAGAAAAAAAAGAAGAAAAAACATGAAGAAAAACAGCGACAACCTTAAGAAGAAAAGAATGAAAGAGAATGAAAAACTAAAAGAAGAAAATAGAAGAATGGAAAAAAACGAAGACAGATGAGCAAGAGGAAAAAAAAAAGAATGATTGACAACATGAGGAAGAAGAATGAACATAAATACGAATAATAATAAGAAAAAGAAGACGCATGAACACGAAAAAGAAGAAGAGTTAACATGAAGAATGAACGGAAACACGAACAAAATGAAGAACGAACAAGAAAAAGAATGAACGAAGGTATGATGCAGAAATATTGCAGAAGAAAAAAGAAACAAGAAGAAATTCATTGGATATTTGACAAAAAAAAAGAATGATCGAGAAAATCAAGTATGAACAAGAAAAAGAAAAAAAAGAAGGATGAAGAAGGCCATGAAAAGAATTAACATGTACCATGAAGATAAAATCCCGAACAAAAAAATTAGCATGTCAAAAAATGAAAAGAATCCATTTAATTTTTTAAAGGTGACCGACTGACTGTCCACAGAAAATAAAATTAGATCTAATCTGAACAAGTGCGCAATAATTGAATTGAGAGAAAAGAAATCGAAATTAGACTCAAACCTACATCCAAAGGAAGAGAAAAAAAATTAATATTTAAATTTAATATATTGAAATATTTGTCTTCATTATTTTTTTTGTCTCTGCCATTTTGGCATCGTTTGCCGAAAGTGCTTTAATTGGAATCGAAATAATGGAGCCGTATTTTGAAGACTGACTTGGCTTTGAAGTGAAAGTTTTCGTTATTGAAAGATTTCTTCGTCTCGGTTGTTATTCTTCAAATCTTTCTCGTCATCTGGTGGAAATGTTCGGAGTGGATATAGCAGAAATGAAGAGGATATGAGGTTACGTTTACTTGCAACATTGTTTCTCGTAAAAGGCATGAAACGTTTCTTTCGCCTCATCATAGTTTACCATTCATTTGGTTGCCATTCCGTGTTTCGAGAGAAAGAGACTAACTCTTAACATCAAAACTTTGATGAATTCAAATGGAAACCACTCTACTATTTTTAACACATGATTTTAATCGGCTAATTAATGTTGCTACTACTTTAGTATAAAACAGGCTTGATATTTCTTCAGGGTCAATAATATTAAATAATTAAATTAAATTAAAATAAGATTAATAAAGTAACTAAAAGTCAAAAGGTAAATAAATCGATGTTTTTACACTACTTTTTATAACTGCAAAATTATAGGCAATCCCAGTGTGTCACTTTCAGAAAATGTCTGTAATCCATACGCCGGTTTGTTCCAAGCCAGTGGAATTCGGTGAACGGAAACTATATGGCCGTGCTCGACTGGCTGTGTTAGCATGAAGTTACAAGTCATCATTTGAGAGTACTGGCTTTCTTCAGACTGTTGATCACGCCAGATAGTCACCTCAGCATAGTTGGGATCTGTGTGTGTAGAAATCTACCTGAGCACGCCTCTGAAACACGGACTTGCTAGTAGCGGACAGGAATAGTCGAAGACAAGAGGCCAGCCATTATATATATATATATATATATATATATATATGTGTGTGTGTGTGTGTGTGTGTGTGTGTGTGTGTGTGTGTGTGTGTGTGAGGTATTGTAATTATTTACACTATCTACATTGTCGAACTGTTGTCCTCAACCTTAATCCAGAAAACAGTGTTCTAGTTCCACGTGACATGCCTCTGTGTGTTTTGAAATCTACCTGTGCACGCCTCTGAAACAGGGACTTGCTAGTAGCGGACACGAATAGTCGAAGACAGGAGGCCAGCCATTTTTATATATATATATATATATATATATATATATATATATATATATAGGTGAGGTATTGTAATTATTTACACTATCTACATTGTCGAAGTGCTGTCCTCATCTTTAATCCAGAGAAGAGCGTTCTAGTTCCAAGTGCCATGCCTCTTACTGATATCTCAGTTATTTCCCTTTAATTCGACTCTACAAGTTTTGTTCACCTCTGCCGTAGCCAGGTATTGAACAACTCTCGAGGCCAAATCACTCGATTCAACCAACGCTTTTATCCACTGGGTCAGTTGTCCTTGAGTGTATAAAAATTTGGAACTTCTAAAACCTAATGCCATGTTTTTACCAGAACTTATATTACAATATTGTTGTTATTGTTTTTCTCTAGCACTCCGTATTACTGGTTTCCATATAGTATTCATGTCTCTGTTTGTCCGGACAATACCTCAATTTCAACTCCGACCACACATACAGCGTAAAGAAAGGGGTCGTCCGCTGCGTACAACATCGAGCAAAAGTCATAAGTAGCGACCCAGAGATATATGAACAAGAAATGATTAGTAACCTACACTGTATCAACTACCCAGCAGCTCCGACAAACTGGGATAGAAGGGTACAAAAGGATAACGACACTCAGAAAACAGCCTTTGTCTGCCTAACCTAGTGATTATCGGAAAAAAATACAAAAGATCTGTGGTCTATATAGCATCAGGACAAGCTTCAAAAGTGGTTCAAAATCTCGCAGACATCTCTTCCGAGTAAAACTTCTCACAGAGGAGAACATTAAAGACAGTGTGTACGCCATCCCATACAGCTGTGGTAAGAAATATAAAGTAGAAACAGACAGTGCCCTTAAGATTAGGCTGCAGAAACCCATTAAACCGTAACACGAGGGCAAATAGAAAAATCAGGCGTAGCTGATTATATATGGAGGTAAAAAGGAGATTACCACGTGGGATCAGGTTGAAATAATAGACAGAGAATATCACTGGAAAAAACGAAAACTTAAGGAATCATCTAAGTTGTCTTAAGAGATTAGACATTAATAAAATATGGGAACCAGTAATACGGAATGCAAGAGAAAAACAATATGAACAAAATTGTATGCAAAGAGTAGTGATTCTGTCTCTGTGGTCGGAATTTGTATTAGGGACCGAAATTCATCGCAGGCTTTTAATACAATACATCGGCAGCGTACTATCAGGTAGAAGTGTGTATGAGCGCATTGAGAAGTTTAAAAGTGGCCAGACAAGCGTGACGCACGAAGAAGGAGCAGGACGCCCGTCAAACTCCACCACTGACGAGAAAATTCGGCAAGCCCGAGAGATGGTAATAGCGAACCGGTGAGTTATCATCAATGTGGTAGCATGTTCTCTGCAGATTAGAGTCACTTCTCTTCGTTCCTCTATTGTGCACACTGCTAGCGGAGAGTCTATGTTTGCACTGTAACAACGGCAAAAAAAACTGGCACGATCAAGCACAAACTTCGATCACGTAATCACAATAGTACCAACTACAAGCACGCAGAAGATAGTGTGTTTTTTTTTTCTCTGCTGAGGTTCGTATAGTTTTTCAAACCCAGCCTATGCTTCGTTCTGCGTGTAACGACGTTTTCCCTCCCCATCAAATTAATTCTATTATTTAGAAATACGTTTGCAGTTGTGGTGCTGACTACATAGGGAGAACTACTCAAAACCTGGACATGAGAATTAAACAGTATGTTCCCACCCAGATCAGAAATCACACCTTATCTTTAAATGGACGAGTCCCAAATACCTATGGTTCCGCCATATGTGAGCACCTCTTAAATAACAGAGGGTGTGCAGCTAATTTTAGTGCTGATTGGCTCACTGTTCTGTCCTGGTCGCACTCTTTATTACATCTCAAGGTGCTGGAGGCACTTTTTATCGGGTCCCGCAAGCCTTCCCTATGTAAACAGCGTGGTTGTTTGTTGGGGCTCGCTGTCGTTTGTCTCTAGCTCCTTGTGTTCATTTTTTGGACTCCACATTTCCTTTTCATTGTACATTTTCTGTGTTTTTAATTTAAATTAAATCTCCCGTGGAAGCCTGAAGAGCGGGAGCGAGACCGGTTGCTTGGTCCGTTTTTAATATGTCTGGTAATATCAAGTTTCACACTTTTATTTCTGTGATTAAATTTTATACCTACAAAAATATTTTTTAATATATATATATATATATATATATATATATATATATATAGTAATTAATCGAGCTCAGAATAATCTTTAACAGAATGAGGAAAGCACTGGACGGCCATTTCGTCCTAAATCAAACCCGGACTATTTCGATACAACGCAAACGTCATACCAACTGTACCACGGGCCTCGGTGACGAAGAAGACACAAACTAGATGGATATACCGCCGCTACTCACTCAGTTCCTCAGTGAGACTCATCCAAGTATACGGATAACTTCGGAACAGTGCCCCAAGAGTCACATCTGGGTTCGAATCTCGGTAGTGGATGCTCACTGCTGATGAGTCCCAAATAGGGCGAAATGGCCGTCCAGTGGTTTCTGTATTCTGTTGAAGATTATTCTGGGCTCGATGAATTACTATATATAATTACTCTAAATCCCCCCAAAAAAATTTCTTAATATATATATATATATATATATATATATATATATATATATATATATATATATATTAGTGAATATAAATACTATCATACGTCGATAGCACAACTCGGTGTTTCACAATACGCAATACTCTGGCCCAAAATACATGCCGACCGTTAAGCGCTATAAAACTCGCGTTCTCGTGGTGTTGACATAAAATTTTGTTTTAAGACTTGTTCATTTTATTATCGCTGTCTAAAATATTTTTATTAATTGTTATTAATTAATTATTAAATCAATCAAACTCTTAAGTTCGAATGACGAAAAATTTAAAAACAATTGATTTAATTTTTTTTAAATTAGAATTTACGTAAATACGCTATGTATCACGAGAGGGGATTACTTCCGTTTTTCATATAAAAAAACGTCGTTCGTGGTAATATAAATAATTGGTGCTTATCAAAATATATTACTAAAGTGATGTCTTATGGAATAAACTTAGTTCTCACAATGTCAACTTAATTTTATGTTAGGCCGATATTTATATAATGCATTTTAAACCTAGTCTTATACTTACAAAGTTGAATTTATATACACACACGAATTATTTCTATTACTACTAATAAACAAATCCATCAAAAACCTAAAGCACATATTAGCCTCATCCAAACACGCAGCACAAGGGGTCACAAAATGTAACAAGAAAAGATGTGTGATTTGGGATATCATCATAAGAGGAAACTTCTCCACTTTTGAAAACAACATTCACAATAAAGAAAAACTAAAACTGTAATTCCCAAAATGTGATTTATGCACTCAAATATACAAAATGCAACAAATCTTACATAGGTATCACACAAGGACTAAACAACAGAGTTTCCCTTCACAAAAGCAACATTAAATTAACAGTCAATAGGAAACTCTTTGTGTCGCAACACATCCACAAATGTAACAATGGTAAATTTAAAATTATGCCAATATATTAAAAAGACTATTACTCTTACCTTCAAATACAAGAAAAGACAAAGACAAATTTAAACCAGCACTAAACAAATCATAACTCCACACACATAAATACACATAGTGGCAAAAGACACTAGTCGGACCACACACACACATACACACACACATAAGCATATACCATACAAAATGCATGTAGTTACTGTAGAGATTTCTTTATAATAATATAATATATAGTATATATGTATGGAGAACGAATATATGCACACATACTGGCAAAGACAAACACACTAGAAAGCTGTAAAAAGATACAGATGACATAAAAAGATAAGAACACAGACGTCATTCCTTTCACATTCTCTGACCAATCCTAATTGTTTTATTACCTCATAAGCAAAGGAAGATTTTTCTGCTAGTCCAAGAATTTGGATTATTACCACACACAAAAGACAATTGTTAAACATGAGAAAACATAAGAAAAATTAATATCTTTAAATAATATGTGTAAATAACCATTTTTCGCCTGATGAAGGTCACAAGACCCGAAACCTGTGTAGCAAAAAATATGAAAAAATAAAGTACAATATATAAAAAAGTCCACATTATAACCAAAAACGTTAGCGTCTTTCTTTTCTATTTAACACACACACACACACACACACACACACACACACATACATATATATATATATATATATATATATATATATATATATATATATATATATATATATGGGACATACTACCAGGTCCTTGGGTTGACGCTTCACATGTTACTTATCAGATCAAAGCGCAATAAAAATATAGCCACTCACGATTTACAATCTTAGACGGAAGCACAAAAAATTCTATATAAATCAAATTACCGGAGACAGCTTGCTATGAGAGAAGCGCTGCATATAAAACATCTCGTTCCCACTATCAACCTTACCTTATTTAGCAGTGTTAATGGCAGTGTTGAAATTTCAAAAAAAAAAAAAAAAAATGAAAAACTCCTACTTGAATTCCAGCTTCGCTCAACACGCGAAGGTGGAAATAAACGATTCTACTAGTATTGAAAACAACACAAAAATACATCTTCAAACATGAAGAGAAATTACCAACGTCCAAAAACACCCCCCTCCTTGAAAAGTGTTAAAGAAGTGGTCGAAAGCGCTTGGGACAATGGTCAATACAGCTAATTTGGCACTTACTTCACCAAATAAAAAATGTAAGATAGCTGTAAAAACTAGATAAAAAAATTAATGTCTGTCATATTCAACGAAACATGTTTAAAACAAAGGTCGCAGCCCATATATATATATATATATATATATATATATATATATATATATATATATATATATATATATATATATATATATATATATATATGGTGGAGAGAGACGTGAGAGGTGGGAGAAATTAAATAAATGCCGGGGTTAGAGATTTAAAGTATAGCTTTTATCACTTTTTTAATTTTCAATTTTATCGCTAATATTTAATTTGTTTTATTTTTATATTAGCCCTTGACCTCTTTTCTCATCTATCAAAATGCATTAATGCCGAAATTTTTTCTCCTTCTTTATGTATATATTTCTTTCTGTATATATATATATATATATATATATATATATATATATATATATATATATATATATATATATATATGCCTGTATCTAACACCACACTTTATCTTTCCAAATAAAATAAGTCAATAAAAAACACACACACACACACACACACATATATATATATATATATATATATATATATATATATATATATATATATTAGTGGTAAATATACACATACTGATGCAATCATATATCTAAAATATCTAAATATATATATATAAATACATACACATACATATATATTTGTATATAAAATAATTCCAAGAGGATAGAATCCAGGTAGAACTCAATGTCAAGGACAAGGTAAGGATATAATAAAAAGGCTTACACACTAATATTCCATGGTCATAATTTATTCCATTGGAATCGTAAATACGATCCAATTCATCAGACCTACGAATTCAAATTTGTAGCTCAAATTCGAATTCTGCTAAAGAATGCATATTTTCTTCATATATATATATATATATATATATATATATATATATATATATATAATGAGAATGTAATGAGAACGAATGTAATGAGAACTAAAATAATATATAATATATATAAATTCTAACGTTCACAGCTTTAATTCAAAAGTGGGCTCAATATCGATAGTAGAGCAATAATTATTTATTCTACATTTTCATATGGACAAAAACAATTTACTCACTACAAAGACGCAACTTCGTTTCAGTGCATTTAGTTGCACTTCGACTGGTGAGAACCAAAATAGTTATGAACAATTCTGTTTGTAAGCAAACCGCATGTGAGACGTCATTTCCGTTTTTTTCCAGTTGTTTGACAAAAAATACATAAAAGCAAAAAGGTGACGGAATGAAAAATTAATGGTTGTTGATTGCAGTTTGGTGAAGAATAGTTGAGGTGTTAAAGTAATGGCTAGACCTGACAAAAGTTCTTTTCGACAACAACGGTCAAGGGTTTAGGTACAGCATTTCCAAACCTTCTAAGAGTGAAGGGTGGGGGGGAGGAAAGGTGGGAATAGAAAATAGTAATACGATGAAAGAGGAAGGAAGGAAAAATTCAAAAGATAGTGATAGTAGTAATTTTTTGTTTTGTTTTTGTTTTGTTTTGTTTTATTTGTTTTTTGTTTTTTTTTTCTTTTGTTGCTTAATTTAAAAACTAAGCCAGAGCTGAATTATATATATTTAGTTTGGAGTTATCACTATTAGTTTTGAAACCAATGAAAGTGTTTTGTAAATTAATAAATTAGGAAATGGAGATTTATTCTTGTTGTGTTAAATACATAAGTTATTCGGTTTAAAAAAAAACAATAAGTTGTAATTTAGAAATTAAGATATAAGTACAAAGGTATGGGATAATAATATAAATTTTATAGGCAAATTTTGACCTATTCTCGGACTGTATAACGTGTAGATTAAGTATGGGTGTAAAACAATTTATCTGAAAGTATTGCTAGTATTATATATGTGCAAAAACATTTCATAAATCATAATCTAAGATAGATTACTAGAAAAGGTATATAAGAGGGTAGAAAAGGAGGTGAGTTATAATTTTAAACGTTTAGAGGTATGGATTGAAAAGTTTAGCAAGATTTTAATGTTAGATCTTTAACATGCCTCCAAAAAACGGTGGTTTCCTAACCTTGATTTAATAATTGGGTGTTGTTCAAAAGTTCAGTAGTATATATTTTTCCTGCAAACAAAACCAAGGTTCGTTCAAAGATTTGCAAGTTCTGACTTGTTTTATGATTTTCCATTTAACCTTAGGTGTTTTTTCTCAAGCACATATGCGTTTGTTCAACCGCTACAGAGCCCATCTCTGGCTTATACTGCAACTAAGCTGAACAGTTTCTGTGAGAGAGTGTATTATCTCTTGTGATCAAAAGGTCAAGCAAGGTCAGCATTCTCAAACCCTCGGTTACGATAACTTGTGACTTCGTGTTAGTACAACCATCGACGGCTTCCAGATAATTTCCGCCTAGCCATTTTCAGTCACAAGGCTCATGACAACACGTGACACGGCTTTCAAACACACCTGGGGAGTATATATATATATATATATATATATATATATATATATATTATAATTTTATCATATAGACAAAACCATTTTACTCACTATAAAGATGCAACTTGGTTTCAGTGCATTTCAACTGCACTTCGACGGGTGAGAATGGTTATGAACAATCATGGTTGTGGGTAAGCTGTATGTGAAACGTCACTTCCTTTTTCAATTTTTTTGAGAAGAAAAATATAGATAAAAAATAGGTGACATAGTGCTTGTTGATAGCAGTTTGGTGAAGAATGGATTCAGTGTTTAATGTTGACAGGCCTGTGGAAATTTTTTGCCGATAAATACTGCTCAAAAGTTTAGGCACATCATCCCACAAATGGAAAAAAGGAAGTGATGTTTCACATACGGCTTGCCTTACAAGCAGGATTGTTCTTAACCATTTTCGATTCTCACCCGTCGAAGTGCAGTTGTAATGCACTGAAACCAAGTTGCATCTTTCTAGTGAGTAAAATGGTTTTGTCTATATGATAAAAATTATAATAAATAAATAATTATCGCTCTACTATCGAGTCCTCTTTTGGATTAATGACGGGAACATTGGAATTTATATATTACTTTCGTTACAATCGCATATATATATATATATGTGTGTGTGTGTGTCATTTGCAAACTGGACTGTTTCGCTATATCAGAGCTCTTCAAGGCGACCTGACAACCGAATGCCGATATTGAAACCCAACCGATTTCGTGACAGTCAGAGTCTCTACCACTGAGCACGACAGAATGAGCCAACCAAATCTAGCGTATTGATCTTACAAATGTAAACAAACGGCCAACAACCGAAGGGATCCGTTCATTTTACTGAAGAGATTCATATTAACAAATGGACAAAACCGGGCGTTGATGGCCCAAGGGTAACAACTCTGACAGAGACCGAATTGTCCGGGTTTCGATACAAGCTTATATATATATATATATATATATATATATATATATGTGCGTGCGTGCGAGTATATCTTTATTCATCTATCTATCTATCTATCTATCTATCTCTCTCTCTCTATATATATATATATATATATATATGTGTGTGTGTGTGTGTGTGTGTGTGTGTGTGTGTGTGTGTGTGTGTGTGTGTGCATGTATATATATATATATGATAAAAATATAGTTTCAAAGTACGGTATATTTATGGGAAATCAATTTTCTACATCCACTAAGAATTTAATTCGTGGACATGAAAGGATTAACACTAAAATAAATAGACATAATATGTGTAAATTATTTAACCAAACATGCTTTAATCAAAATGAAATAAATATACTTGACATTCGCGCCCGAAGCTACAATACAAAAATTTCAGTGTGTTTGTGTGTCAATCTGTGGACAGTGCAGCGGATTCGGAAAGAGTTGGATGAGTCTAATGGTGATTACGAAGGTACGGCAGCTTGGAAAACTTACTCTGTTCGTTTTGACAAGAAAAGAACTCACGAATTTGTTGGTAAAAACCTCAGGCTCAACATGGAGTGCCTTGAAGAGGTAGTGCTGCCCTGGGTCAAGAGGGTGGCTGCTGAAAGACCCTATCTCTGTCAACAGTACTTTACACCATGCCACACAAGCAGGAGAAACCAGTCATGGCTGTCAAACAATTTGTGCGACCACGTCACTTCTTAGATCTGGCCAATTCACTCTCCAGACTGCAACCCTCTTGATTATTATTATATGTAGGGCGTAGGTGAGCGACAGATCAAGTAAACTGCTTGTAACACCAAAGATGAATGAAGGCAAGGATTATGCCAACTTAAACATGGAGGCCGTACAGAAGAGTAGCGGGAGATTCCGAAGTCGTCTGGAGTCTGTGGTTAAAGCGAGTAGCGATTTTATTGAATAAATGTACTTTTTAGTATTTAAAGATTTTTTTTGTGTGTGTGTGTGTGTGTAATTTTGGTAAATATATACTTTAAAATGAGATGTCAGTATTATTTTCATTTTCGCGTCATTTATAAGTATAATTTATACATCGCATCCTGTATATGTGGGAAAACGATATATAAAATTTTATATATCAAGAACATTTCCATAAATAATAAAGTGAAAAAGTTTCCCGCGTTACGCGTTTCGTCCTTTAAGACCTCAGTTACCTTCGGGCGCATGTGTAGTCTCATCACTTTTGCCTGGTGAAGTCCTACTGGACAAATTGCGTCACATTCAAACTTTTCAACATATATATATATATATATATATATATATATATAAGTTGTAAATTAAAAAAATAAGATATTTTTTTAAACATCTAGAATATTATTACAGTTAGATTTACGTTAGGAATATTCGAATACAGTGGCGTTCCATATCACGTGACGTCCGCGTCTCGCGACGGACGCTACTTGTAAACAAACAGTAATTTTAATTTATTTGTAACAAACAGTTATTTCTGAAGAAAGATTGAGGTCAGTCTGAAATATCAAATATATATATAAATAAATAAATACTTTCATAAAAAAAATTATTCTTTTTTTAATTTGTAACTTTTTCTATATACATATTAAGAAAGTATAAATGGCTTCTCATTATGCTATATATATATATATATGGAATCATATTTTTCAAGAAATAATTATAATATATATACATATATATATATATATATATATATATATATATATATATATAAATTCATGAATCATTCATATAAAAATCATTTAAATCATTAACCTCTATATTTGTTTTTTGTATGAATGATTCATGAATTTATAAATTACATTTGCACCTTTTACTTGAAATATATATATATATATATATATATATATATATATATATATGAAAAAGTGTATTTAAATATAAATAAATATATATATATGTATAATTATTTATATATTATATGCGCGGTACTTATTAGAAAGCGCTCAATAGCAGAGATATAACTAACATATTTCGTTGGATAGACGTGAGTTTGTGATCCTGGGTTTCACGCTTTTAGCGATCGTCAGATATATATATATATATATATATATATATATATATATATATATATATATATATATTATAATTATTTCTTGAAAAATATGATTCCATCGCAACACAGAAATTACTGTTTCGAAACTAAAACTCAATCCAATTCAATATTAAACTTAAAATTTAGAGCACAGTTTCATTCTCACAACGGAAGGCAGATTTTATCGCAGTTACAATAAGTTTGTCTTTTTTAATTTACCCTTGAAGATGATCTTACAAAAGATCGAAAGTACTTGAGTTAGAAAAATACGGCGCTTTCCATGATGAATTTCATCTTCACATCAAAAAACTGATTAAAGAACTGGAAAGGGTCAGTATTAAAATAAATAGACACAATATGTCTATATTATTCAATGAAAGATATTTATATATATATATATATATATATGTGTGTGTGTGTGTGTGTGTGTGTGTGTGTGTGTGTGTGTACTAAACACTGACTGTGTTTTACAGGTAACTCTAGTACGCCTTAGCATTAAACCAGGATAATATTTGATTCTCAAGAAGCAACTGGATAAAAAGTGACCTATGCGAAATTGCACTGCTTGTTGCACTACGAAAAAGTAAGATAGCAATATGAGACGATATATATATATATATATATATATATATATATATATATATATATGTAAGCAAATATATGGATACAGATCCGATAGTATGAAGAAAAATATATAGAAAAAAGAAACAAAAATCTTAATATGAAATTATGCTGTATTAATGTTAATATAATGAATATAGTCTAAGGTTAATTATGTTTTATGAATATGTCCTGATGATGGTCTAAAATAGACCGAAACGTCCGACGTTGATATTATATTAACATTAATACAGCATAATTGCATATTAAGATTTTTGTTCCTTTTTTCTGTATATTTTCTTTTATATATATATATATATATATATATATATATATATATATATGTATGTATGTATGTATGTATGTATATGTATGTATATATATATATGTATGTATATATATGTATATATATATATATATATGTATGTATATATATATATATATATATATATATATATATATATATATATATGTATATAAATCTGTATATATATATGTATATAGGTATAGGTATTTACTTGACTCCCACAAGGTCAAGATGTGACACAAGGTCGTTTAACGTGGGAAACCCGAGTGTTTCCACTCAAAGGACACTGGTCAAAATTGGTCAAAGCATATCCAAGCTGGTCAGAGCTTAGTCAAAGCTGGTCATGATTTGTCCTAGCAAGTCCAGGCCGGAGCCAGTCCAAGCTAGTCGAAGCCTTGATCGAATCTCAGCCAAAGGCCAAGAAACGATCCAATATTTGTCAAAACCCCCAGCGAAACATATGTATATATATGTATGTATATGTATATAAATATGTATATATATATATATATATATATATATATAGAGAGAGAGAGAGAGAGAGAGAGAGAGAGAGAGAGCGATTGTAGTAAGAAAGAAAGAAGGAAGGAATGAAAGAACGTACGAATGAATGAATGAAAGAATAAAGAAAAGAATGAATGAGTGAAAAAATAATGAATGAAAAAAGAAAGAAGGATACTAGGAAAGAATAAAAGAATATAAGAATAAAAGAATAAAATTCGAGAAGAAATAAATGTCTAAATCCCAATCTTAAATTAAATGTGACAAAACAGACTTTAGTATTGAAGAAATCAATCAAGCGGAAATTTTAAATATTTTTTATTTTGAAACAACTTTTATTAAAACTAAAATTTTACACCTACATACACATACACACACATACATACACACATACACACAGACGCATATATATATATATATATATATATATATATATATATATATATATATATATATATATATATATATATATTTAGTGGACGTCACCTTCTGCGGCATCGTCAACCATTTTTACTAGCCCAATCAAAAAAATGTAACTCTTCAAAACTTTTATTTAATCAAAACTACTTTCCCAAGTCTATTTCCTGAAATAAAGCATAAACAATAAAATATATAAAAACAAGTCTTCAATAAAAGTAGTATTTTGAGAATACTAAAAATATAATAATCAAACTATTCAAATTTCCTATAGGAAAAAGTTCAAATTAAAATTTCATTCCTTGATTGATGATTTTTTTTGTTTACTTACTAATTCATTTCATATTTACAGTTGGTTTGAAAGCAAAGGCAAATATATTCCTTGATGAAGGAGTTATTTCCCTTGTGTCATCATATGGACTTGTATAGTCAAATTTGCGCTCAACACGAAATGTCGACCGTGGTATTACAGTGCTACTCTTCGTCTAGATGACCCGCTATCCGTTTCCGCGCGCTATAATGTTATTGGTTCGAATTTGAGGACCGCTTCACAGTTGAACAGGTTGAAAGTAACTGAGAAAATACTGAAGGGTATAAAATGCCTTGTGTTATCATTGAATCTGCACCCAAACTTTATTACAGTGAAAACAACAAAAAAAAAACGTTATGCAAAAAGACAGTAACATGTTCTAATAACGTGTTCCAGCAGACATTAACGTGATCAAAGCAGACAGTAGTGTATTACCCCAGACAGTAACATGTTCCAATAGACAGTAACGTATTGCTTCAGACAGTAACGTGTTCCAACAGATAGTAATATGTTCCAATAAACAGTAACATATTGCTTCAGACAGTAACGTGTTCCAACAGACAGTAACGTGTTCCAACAGACAGTAACGTATTGCGCCAGACAGTAACGTGTTCCAATAGACAATAACATGTTCCAATAGACAGTAACGTGTTCCAATAGACAGTAACATGTTCCAACTGATATTAATGTATTGCATCAGACAGTAACGTATTCCAACAGACAGTAACGTTTGCATCAGACTCTAAAGCGTTCCTACAGGCAGTAATATGTTGTTGTTTCTGAATATGCTCGTGTGACGTGGTTTCTGTTATTAGGCACAGTTTTTTATGATTCTGTAGCGCCAGTCAATGAATTTGAAAGAAGGATAGTCTTCATTAAAAGAAATGGCTTCATTCGTTCAAAGCCATTTTAATCATTGATCGGAAAAAACGGTTCTATAAAGCTGACAGTTAAGATATTTCTGAACGACTCAGCCGCCATGAATGACATCAATATGAAGATTTCTATATGACGACGTTTTTTAAGATACATGAGTTTTCTTTTTAGTTTTTTAGTTATTGGTCCTGTTGTGCGAAACTGAACCTAAAAAAGTCTATTCTATGTCTAATCTCTCTATCTCCAATACTAAATTTGTTACGACTGATTCATGCACTGACGTATTAGAAGTGTTTGGTATTTACTAATTTCACATCCTGAATTTTTATGATAGATTCACAAACTCTATGAGAAGCACTCGTCTGAACACGAAAACAAAAAGCAGCAGAAAACTTCTTCACTATCTTTCCTAAGAAGTCATATTCATTCACGGATAATGACGAACTTGCGTATACAACCGACATCTGCTTGTTCGCGTCTCATTCGGCATTATCCTATTAGCTTGTGACCTCAAACTCATTTTGATAATGCCCACCTAAGTGGTTGATTAGACAATATGAAAAAGTGACCATTATCTTTTCGCTTACTCCATCTTTCGTAAATGTTGACGCACCTAAGTCTGGTGAATTAACTTCAACACTTCCCCAGAATTCAATTTGTCCTTTCTGCAAACAGTCGACCATCAAATATTAAGATGCTTATAGGAAAGCCAGCAGACAAACACACGTACGCACACACGCACACACACACACACACATACACACACACACACACACACATATATATATATATATATATATATATATATATATATATATATATACAGTGAGAGAGAGAGCGCCTTTATCATGAATCAACTAACAGTAAAAGTTTATTGTAATTTTTGATCAAAAGCACTTGGCCAAATAATTTGAACTGAGCCTCCTTAATTATGTGACAGGTTACCAGAGATCAGTGGTTGAAAACCCGCTCCTTTCGATTTATTTTCTAGTTCAACGAATCGTATAATTGATTGGTCTTGATTGAAATTTATAAGCAGATCTTTCGATTCGAAAGTTTCAGGGTTAGACATGTGGAATGCATTCCTATACAATAATTCGAAAATAACATCGACCTATCCAAAATATATTCAATAAATCTGTCCATATCTCTATTTGATCTATCTATCTATCTATCTATCTATCTATCTATCTCATTCACTTAATATCTGTCTTTCTTAAAATGTATCCAACTCATTCTCTGAATATACCTATCTACTTGTCTGTCTATCTATCTATCTATCTACCTACCTATCTATCTCATTCTCTTAATCTATCTATCTCTCTATCTATCTTATTCTCTTAATATTCATCTTATTCTCTCAATATCTATCTTTCTTAAACTGTAGCTAACTCATTCTCTTAATATACCTATCTACCTGTCTGTCTGTCTATCTATCTATCTATCTCATTCTCTTAATATCTGTCTTTCTTAAAATGTATCCAACTCATTCTCTTAATATACCTATCTACCTGTCTGTCTATCTATCTATCTCATTCTCTTAATCTGTCTATCTATCTATCTTAATCTCTTAATATCCATCTCATTCTCTCAATATCTATCTTTCTTAAACGGTATCTAACTCATTCTCTTAATATACCTGTCCACTTATCTATCTATCTATCTATCTTCATATATATATATATATATATATATATATATATATATATTCTCTTAATATCTCTATCTCATTCTCTTAATATCTATCTTTCTTAAAATATATCTAACTCATTCTCTTAATATATCTATCTATCTATCTATCTATCTATCTCATTCTCTTAATATATATATATCTATACCTTCTACATCATCCACTTCAGTTATGATTGCTGTCAACTCGTTAAACGGTTTTAAAAGAACTAACTATTTTGCCAGCATCATTGTAGGATTTAACAACCCTGCCTACAACACTCTTGGAACGTTTCACTTTCTCTGAAATCTCTCTAATGGTGTGCTTTTCCTTGTGTAGCTTCACAATAGCTTGTCTCACAGAGTAATCAAGTTTTTGGCGTTTCGCCATGGTGCCGGCTGATGCAACGTTTACAAATGACTAAGTAAGACTTATTCTTTAGAGGAAATCAAAAAATTTGAATATAGCATACTGTTTACATTGTTTTTCTCAATTTTGTCGCTTACTTTTGGACGATCCTATTTGAAAATAAATAAATAAAAAAAGCTTGTAGCGACATTACTGTAATTATTGAACAAAAAAAAAATTTAAAATCAAACTCAGCGTTGCTACTGCGCGCTCCAAAAACAATAACTCATTTCCAATAGCATTTTCGGATACAACATTACATATATTTTCGTTGTCCTCTTATTACTAAGAGAAAAAACAAGAACAACATCTATTCTATACCTGAAGATGTCTGTAGGAACAGACGAAAGCTTGTAGTAAAAATAAGAACTAATACGGCAGAAATTTATGGAAACAAGGATCTTTTCATTCATAACGGATTCGGAGGTTTTGTATATTATTTGAATTGTTTGCGACGATGGATTTCTCACCAATTAAATCATTAACCTTTGCATTTGTTTTTGTGTGAATAATTCATGAATTTATAAATTGATTGCACGTTTATCGTAATTAAAATAACTGATCCAAGTGCGACTTTTGGATAATAAGTGCGACATTACTGTAATTATTGAACAATATAGTTCATGCCACTGTGACAGAAAATTTCCCAGTAAAAAATTCGTTCATCACCATAGTTGTACATGAACGCACAACTTTAAAAAATTTTAAATCAAACTCAGCGTTGCTACTGCGCGCTCCAAAAACAATAACTCATTTCCAATAGCATTTTCGGATACAACAATACATATATTTTCGTTGTCCTCTTATTACTAAGAGAAAAAACAAGATCAACATCTATTCTATACCTGAAGATGTCTGTAGGAACAGACGAAAGCTTGTAGTAAAATAAGAACTAATACGGCAGAAATTTATGGAAACAAGGATCTTTTCATTCATAACGGATTCGGAGGTTTTTGTATATTATTTGAATTGTTTGCGACGATGGATTTCTCGCCAATTAAATCATTAACCTTTGCATTTGTTTTTGTGTGAATAATTCATGAATTTATATATATATATATGTGTGTGTGTGTGTGTGTGTGTGTGTGTGTGTGTGTGTGTGTGTGTGTGTGTGTATCATTGCAACTTACTAATATTGCATAATATAATAATTACAACAGAAAATTATATATATATATATATATAAACAATCAAAGTTATACATACAAGCAAAAATAACAATGAAAAATAAAAATTACAAAATATACAATGGAAAAATCTAGAATTGAAAAACAATTACGTTTATGAAGGAACACGTGAGCACATGTAAAAACATCAAAGAGCTCGCATCCATAACGGAGTTAAAAAAAAATAAAGACGCAAATATTAAAATTGAAAAAAGTCATATTTATATATATATATATATATATATATATATATATATATATATATATATATATATATATATATATATATAAGTAAGTATATATATATATATTCAAGCATGTTTCTTTTGAATAATCTATACATATTATGTCTATTTATCTTATTTTAACCCTTTCAAGTTCATGGATAAATTTCTTTGTGCAATTACAAAACTGATTAAGAAAAACGCCGTAGTTTTGGTCATTTCTTTTATTTTCTCTGGTATTTTCAATCTACTCCAGGATCATCTTCAGTTGTGAATTTCTAAGATTAAATATTAATGTAATTGATAGTTGTGAATATTTTTTGTGAATGCGCATGAAATGATAGATACATATGAACAGATATAGATAGAACAAACTGTGATAGATAGATAGATAGATAGATAGATAGATAGATAGATAAAAGGATATATATAGAGATACATATGAACAGAATGAGATAGATACATATATTGCTAAGACTAGATATTAATGCGCATGAAATGATAGATAGATATGAACAGAGAGATATAGGTAGAACAAACTGTGATAGATAGTGTTACAGTGGAAAACACCTATTCTACAGTTAATAGACTATCCCACCTATAATAAGTAGGAGTAACAAGTCAGTCGCTCAGTGGGTCGGTCAGTCAGTCGATGTCGGACGACAGTTAGTCGGATACTAAAGTATCAGCGACCACAACTAGATTTCTCTGCGTCATTACCTATTATATCAAGCTCCTAACGTTTTGTACGTCGAAGCTATTTTAGGTCCGACTTAGTACAAATACAAGCCTCCACTGTGAAACCACTCCATAACAGATAGATAGATAGATAGATAGATAGATAGATAGATAGATAGATAGATAGATAGATAGATAAAAGGATATATAGAGAGATACATATGACCAGAATGAGATAGATACATAAATTGCTAAGACTAGATATTTATGGGCATGAAATGATAGATATGAACAGAGAGATATAGATAGAACAAATTGTGATAGATAGATAGATAGATAGATAGATAGATAGATAGATAATGTAATGTAATGCTTGTATATTTTCTGTAACTATTAATTGTAAATTGAGTCATTTTTGGTCTGTATGAAGTCATATAACTTGTCGAGAGACAACTCATTTCATCATAGAGCGTCTGTTGAGTCTATATTCGGCTCTAATTTTCATTTCCCTGACATGAAACCTGTTTTCTACGAATAGTCAGCAATTTCCTTTTCCGGATATAACCTTAGGGGACGCGCGGAGAGATAATGTCAGCAATTGGTTACACTACTGATTGCATCTAGTTCTAATTTGAAATTGCTGTTTGCCAAAGCCTTTCTTGGATGTTGCCCCGGCTAGGATGTTACTAGCCTAGTGGAGTAAAGCAATGGTTTGTAAATTTGGTGCTACAATAATTATGAGTTCTGTCCCTGAGTGGGGCAGGATGTATTTGGATTCAGTGGAAATAGGGCGAGCAATAAATATGGAGTATTAAACAGAACAACTGGATGAGATACCCCTAGACATGGACGGTGAAACGAATACAGTCTACCACACGTAGATTAAATAAAGGGTTCCGTTCGAAATTTCCTGTAGGTTGCACAGATCCATATACACCTGGTGAAGGCCGGAAGGCACAACGGCCGAAACGTTGTGATAACAATAAAGATGTGGACAATAGTAAATACTAACTCCTCATCCCAGAAATTCAAACAGATATATATATATATATATATATATATATATATATATATATATATATATATATATATATATATATATTTTCGGTGGAGCAAAATTTTATCACTGCCATGAACAGACAAAAATTAGTTTTATTATTACCACTCATGATAATAAAAAAGCAAAAAGGTAAATAGAGTAAATTATATAATTAAAAAAAACAAGGGACAACGCTTATTGGTGGGAAGAAAAGAAAATAAATAAAGAAAATAAAAAAATATTTAAATGGTAATTAGTTGGAGGCCTAATATAAAGTCCTGTTTAGAAAGAGAAGGCTTTAATGATAGAATATAGATGGCATCCAATATATATATATATATATATATATATATATGAATAAAAGACAGACCACGTTAAGATTCCATGTAATAAGCTATTTCACCATAACCCCTTTAACAGGGTTCTGGATCATCAGACTTTACTTCCAAAAGCTGAAATGAAAAATGAAAAGAAATTCACACGTTTTTGACGGACCTCATCAAGTATACGCAAAGTTAACGAAGTGAGGAAGTGAGGTGGGAGAGAGGATATGAGTGTGTCATATGTATCATTTCAATTTCCTATTTTTAACCCCAGTGTGTCGGCTAGATGTTGCTCAAATTTAACGCGTCTCGTCTCTAGATAAAGGTGGCTAAGGGTTGAATGATAAGAACGACATTAAAGGAAGAAGTTACAACAACCCCAATCAATTACACAACAGTGTAACCCGGATATAAGAGAGTTGTCGGGACCGGAGAAGAAGTCTCTTATATCCGGGTTTCTCTTATATCTGGGTTTGGTCTATATGTATACATTAACACAGGCTCTAATTTGGGACCAGAGAAAATCTCTCTTATATCCGGGTCTCTTATATCCCGGTTACACTGTATACTAAATTGTACTCCCAAGCGCAGCTCAAACCTTACGAAGAGCTTTATCTATGAAAAAATGTGCGTTGTCTTCTGATGCCCGGCGGAAAATGTCATGATGTGATTTCTGACCTTAGGTCTCTGGTTGGGACCCGGAAGCAATAGAATAAAAATAAATCATGAGGAATAAAATATATTATTATTATTATTATTAATAATAATAATAATAATAATAATAATAATAATAATAATAAAATAAAAAAAATGGAACAAAACAACACATTGAAAGAATCCCTGGAAACCCCAGCTTAAGAGACATACAGAAAATTGTCTTATTAAGTACAGCACACACACTAAGGAGAACTTTGTCTATGTAACGCTAGCAACTTCATCGGAAAAAAAAAAAAAAAAAAAAAAATTAACATGAAATGTGGCTATAACAACACACCACGACCTGCCTTAGGTCTTTCCGCAGACTTGGTAGGTAGTGTGTCCATAGCAGAAATCGAATGATGATGATGATGACAATGATAATAATAATAATAATAATAATAATGAAAATTTCCCATTATTGCATAGTTTATTTAATGTTTTAACTCTTTTCGCCGAAAGTACTTTTCTGGCTAATGGTAACCTTAGTACAAGCGGGTTTTAAATTTTTGGCAACCCCTGGATACCTTATATTAATGTGGTTATGAATAAAAAAGGAATACATTTAAAAAGAATTAAAAGTTTATTTTTGTTTAAAATGTAATGACAGATTGATGTAATGCGTATCAGCTCAGAGTCAGAAATCGGAGAGGCGAGTTCGAATTCCATCGAGTTCGTTACATACCCTTACGCACAAATACCTTTGGGAAAGGCCTGAATCCACCTTTTCTCCAAAGCTATAGGTTGACGAGCGGGACAGACTATGTTCTTTAGCCTCAGTTTGCAACCAAGTCGACCTTAGAAAGAAATGGCAACCTACTGCGGGAAAAAAATCTACCTCGTCAGTCATGTATCGAAAGACACATGATCTTCAAATGATGTATCACTTAACTGACTGATATTTCTGGGTTAAATAGTTCCAATGTCCAAGTTGCTGTTACTTCTTCTTCTTTCTGTCGGATCTCTTTAGGGCGTATAGATCGTAGCTCCCTACCTTGTTCTGTCTTTCGTAGTCCTCAATAATTTTTTGTGTGCGTTTTTTTTTTTTTTTTTTTTTTGGCTATCCCTCCTAACCAAGTTCTCTCAACCATTTGTGGCTCTCGAGGCTTGTAGACATTGATCATTGTATAAAAAAAAATTAGATAACCTACTTGCTCTAATGTGTCCCTCTTGCCTTCAGTCTATCCTGTGAGTATCAAATTTTCCAAACACTCTATCCTCATTATCTACGCTAGAAATTTCAACTGACCTTTTCTGTATCTTTCTGTATCTTTTTCTTTTTTTTTTTTTTTTTCTATTTCTCCCTGTCCACGAGAAAACGATTTCAGTTAAACTCCTCTTTCGAATTCTCTCTTGGTTTAATTCTCAGATTAAGTTATGAATATTTTTTTTTCTTTATCGACTTTATTCTTCAAAAAGTTAAGTACAGTTATTTTATTCAATTTTTTTTTTTTTATCATTTTGTCCCAAACAAGCCGATAATGCCACTAAGATGCATATGGCTACTGAGAGTGAAAAAGGACCGAGAAAACTTTAGAAAGTACCGGAAACCCAGTCATAAACAGGTAACAAGGGATATGCATTTACTTTTTTTTCTTTCTTTTTTAAGCGGCATTCACCAGATATCGGTTGAGCCGACTCCGTCAGACGAACCCGCCACATCCCAATGAAGGCTGACCAAATGTCCCATATGTTTGGTTGGGTTTGTTTTGTTTTACGGTATATCAACCTCAATGGGTTGCCGACAAAATTTTTATTGCTGGTAATGTTTTTCTTCAAAAATCTATTTCTGGGAATATTTCCCTTTTTTTTTTTTTTCAAAAAGTGTATAGCTATTTGTATTGCTGGTATTTTTTATTTAAAGTATTGCTGATAATAATTTTTCCTTCAAAAAAATTATTGTTGGTAATGATTTTTTTTATTACAAAGTATTTCTAGTATTAAAACCTATTTTTACACAAGTTTGGGTGCTAACTATTTGCCCATAGCTGGGACCCCCTAACAGGTGCTACCACCGCGGGTCAGTGTGGACCTGGGAACACCAGCAATTAAGAGGTGGTTCCACGCTCCTCAAAATCTCCTGATCAGAGTCCTTGCTGTCGGACGTAGTTTATCGTCTTACCCAGGACGCGGATGTAGTTTATCGTCATACCCAGGACGATCCCAGATGTTGTATTCATTCGAATGTGCAAATAGTAGCAGTTTCAGTGTGATTTTGGGTTCACAAGCGGTCCCCAGCCGCAATAATGCCTCTTATCATGTTCATTAGACGATGAGGAAGTGTGAACCGAACGATAAGTTCACACACTATATTCACAGTATATATTTACCATTATTTGCGATGACTTGTAGTCACTTATCAGTTAGCTCTTCGATACTGTTTGAATAAAATTCAGCAGATTTTTTTTTTGTTGTGGGGGGAAGGGTCATGCAAAAACTATTTCAGTGTATCCGTGAATTTGGTTTTCAATAGAGAACTTTTTTTTCTTTTTTTTTTTTTTGCATCAAAGCGTTTGCAGCGATCTAAAAATGTTAAAAATCGGTTTGTACAATGTCATTTGCTAAATATAGCGATTGGGAGAGAACAGACCAAGCGAGTGTTATTTTACTGTCTGTGACCTTGCGGTGTCATATAGGAAAAATAATCCTGTATGTATACATTTTCCGCCGTAAAAAAACACCTATATTAGTTCCCTCCAAATTTATTCACACCTGCCATGTATGATTAGCAATTCAATCTAATCACTCTAATCTCTCTCTCACTCTCTCTCTTTCTCTCTCTCCATCTCTCTCTCTCCCTATATATATATATATATATATATATATATATATATAGGTAGTAATCCGTTGGTATAATCCAGGCAAGTCCTATTAACACAACATAGAATTTGAAATATGTTAAAACTGACTCACAAAGAGTGCTGAATGTTTATTTTCATTAAACAGAGCAAAATTTTCTTTACAATCAGAATTAAGATTAGCTAAAGGTATCTTAATTCCGATTGTAAAGAAAAAGTTTATATATATATATATATATATATATATATATATATATATATAGGGGGGTGTATTATTTGTTACTGTACTCCATTTAACTGACACGTACGGTTCATAGTTACGTTGATATATTCGCCATTATAATTGAATCCCCAAAACAAATCATTTATTATTCAGACTGATAATTTATAATTTGTAAACTATCAAGACTTTAGCAAATTCTCCACATCTTTGTCTCCTAAACTCGAATATTTCATTGAAATCCTGTAAAATACTTTTACGAAATTCTCACGGACTTGATATGGCTTCTCTCTGTCTTTTCTACATATATTTTCATGGCAACTGTTCTGACGAGCTTTTTCTCTCTAGTGCCTCGAATTCATCAATGTAAGCGTACTACTAGATTGGCAATTAGGTCCCAACCTTTTGCTGTTAAAATAGTTACATGCAACCGCCACTTCTATTCCAGCAGTTTCTTTTCTCACATTTCTCATCTCTGGAACTCGCATCCAATTTCTTGCTACCCTGCCGTATATGTTAAATATGACGTGAATCGCCATTTTGTATTCCTGACCTCTGTTCTTTTATAATCCGTCTCACTTCCCCACCTTAAAGTCTTCTCATACTCTTTTACTCCTTGTAACAAACTGCGTCCTGGAGGTATTATCGCCTTGCTTGTTGTGGAATCATTAAAAAAATTATAGGAGTCGCCAACGTTACTCAAACAATCTGGTATTCTTTGAATGCGCTTAAATTATACAACACCAGATTAAATCCTGCATACGTAACATTACAGTTTAAAAACCGGACTTTTTCAGTAACTACCTATGAGTGTGTGTGTAGATTTACTGTTTTCCCAGCATGTAAATTCTACATTCTCACGGGGATATAAGAGCCATTCTCTTTTTACCTTGTCAGATTGGTGCTTATATATCTTCTTATTATCCCGTTTTTCGTTGTGTGCACATCTAATGTACAGCTGGATCGAACACTTGTTTAAATGTCGCAGACAGCCACTGGCATCTACCGAAGAGGCGTATCTGCACCTGATAGCTAGTAGATCTTTCTTCGATCAACGAAACGTAACGTCAAGCCTTACAGATACCACGGGCCATAATCTTAAATCGATTAGATGGAATACATTAGCCTAGGTTGGCCGTTCATTTGAGGGAAGGAAAACTCTGTCTTCAAAACCTACTTGTCCTTTCGGCCAAAATATCGGATAAATGGAGCCGTTTAAGCGTAGAGAAAACAGTCTGGGTGAAGATAAGTCTCAGATATAAAAAAAAAAACAACATATCCTGAGGGTATCAATTCCAATTTAGCATCTGGCAGGAGTAAACAGAACTTAAGAAGGAGGAAAGACTTCCGTAAACCTGATTGTCTATAAATCTTTCCAATCCTGGTGTCATATTACGTCACTCTCTTCCAAGTTGTCCTAAAGCAGCCCGGGAGAGAAGGCTGACGACAGAAAAATAATGAAAACGCCATAACACAGATTTCCAAACCAGACGGCGTCACATACTGTATCTCGCCATATGATCAGGAGAACTAATCAACAGCCTCGGAATGATTACATAGCTGCTATCAGGCAATCACTTCAGCTTCGAGAGGAAGATAAATTGAGAAAATATACTCAAGAACGAAGAATCAACTGATACCACAGAAGGTCGGCTACTGAAATGAAAATACCGGGTGTAACAGCAAAATTGACCAAATCCTGTAACAGCATGGGATAATTGTCCATTCCACAAAATGTTTAATATCTAAAAAGAAAAACACTAAACTAATTGAGTTTCTTTTTTCCAGGTTTTCAGATAAGACGTTTAGCCAACATGACACCATTTGTCGTAATAATCACTTAAAAACCCTTTCAGTTATTCAGCGTGAAAGAGAACAGGTTAAAATCGTTTTGATGTCGAACCGACTGTCTTCCTAATTGACCGATGGTGAGAGGAAAAGATCATTCAGGCCTTTAGTAATGGTACCAATATTCATACACTGGTTTCCATCTTCAAAGGCCATTCAAGAACCATCAACAGAACGGTGAATATGTTTAAGAAGAGGCAACAGTAAAGGAGAAAACTGGATCAGGAGGTCATGACAGCAAGAGGGATCATCTTTTGAGCTTAGAACTAAATACATTTTTATTGTTCAAAGCAGAGTTCAATAGTGTTATGAAAAACCTCGGAGAATTCCAGTAAGATATCTTTAATCATTTCTAAGATACAACGATTCAAAGCTTAATTTAACAAATGAACAATTTTGTTGTAAACACGATTTAGACAATTTTGTTGTTACACCCGATATATGTATATATATATATATATATATATATATATATATATATATATATATATATATAATTATTTTTTTAAAAATATCCTTCGCTACATAAGAGTTCTCATGTTTCAAAAACGAGACCCGAAAACCTCAATATAATTATTAAAATTAAATTGAGTTAAAGTATCAAGCCCTGTTTCGAAAATTTAGGAATAACCAATCTTGAAATTTACGCATCTTTATAAGCATGTTCATTCGCCAAAGGGCAGTTTTGTACTTAAACGCGTCGCACTGAACTATTTTTTTTTTTTTTGACGACTTCAAAAAAAGGGTTTTTTTTCTCTTGTGATTGGGTTAAGCTTTTAAATCTTTTATTAGAGTATGAAATTTATTTTTTTTATGTTAATTATTTAATGCGAAAATTTGTTGATGTCGGCAGAAAACCGTTAACTCATGTCTATGGTTTAATAAATTTTCATTATTTAGAAACTTAATGTGTAGTTTTTCATGTAAACATAAAGGGCATAGGTCATCCCAGGTTTTACAAGTTCTTGTTCTATTTATTATTTTCCATTTTACTTTTGGTGTTTTATTCATTTCTTTTAAATGCCAAAAATATTTGGATAGAGATGTCTGATTTCTATTACTAATATTATTGAAGAAGCTTTATGTGTTGTCTCCATCTAATTTTAAATTCATTCTTCGTTGAACCAATGTATATCCTATCAGTGTTAGGACTCTCAATGGATAAGATAGTGCATTGGTATACTACAGATTTTGTGCTGCATTTATTTTCCAATTTATTTTCAGGGTTTCTACAATCACATAATTTTTCATTATTTTTGTCTAATTTTAGTTTAGGATTTTTATTAAAACTGTTTTGTCATGCGTGTTTTTCCAGGATTTTATTATCATGTTTCTTTATGATTCTTTGTAGATTTTCAGTGCAACTGTAACTTAATTTTAAGGTGTTTTTATTAAAGATCTTGCTAAGTATGCTATTAGTAGGAAAGTGTTTTTCAATTAAGGCTAGGAACTTATGTCCTAGATTAATACTAACCATTTTGTTGAACGGAGGGGTATACCAAATGATTTTCCTTTTCCTGATTTTCTTCTGGTTAATACTATTGTTTCTATAATTTATGTTAGCGTTTTTGTATCCGCTATTTTTTAGGGCTGTGTTATAAAAATTACTATGTTGTCGGAATATTTCATTATTAGCGGAGTATATGCTGATTCCTTTCCCTATTGATGTGGGTATATGCTTAATTTTAGATGGAGGGTGGTTTGACTTAGGGTATACATACAAGGGATTAGTGTTAGATTTTCTTTAAGGTATATGTTGTTCATTAAGTCTAGAGTTACGTCGAGGAAGTTTACCCTTTTAATTTAGTACTGACTGTAGTTTTTAAGTTTAGTTTTCTGAATTCACTATATATTATCTTTCTAATTTTATCTATTTTAAAATTTGTGGAGCTCCTCACTACCATGAGCCCGTCATCTCTGTAAAGACCGATGTCCTTAATGTCTAATTCACGGTGCACGGTTAGATTATATAGTATAAATAGATTAACAAGTTCAGAAGACTCTGCAGAGTCTAAAGATCCCATGGTGATGTCAAAATTGTCATTAGTGTTTTTAATCCATTGGTCCCCATAATGGATGAGGTGAGATTTTTGGCACTAAGAATTATGTTCATTTCTTCCTTAGTTAAGTCAGAATATACAGTAGCAAACTCCAGGGCAGTCGTGAAGAGATCTCTTGATATTGACTGGTAATAATCCACAATATCGAACAGTATTATGGTGCACTCAGGCTTATTGTCGATTTTGGTAAACCAATTGATGACTTCTTTGGCATTAATCCAGAGTGTTAATCCAAGGCATTTTTTAATTTGCCTAGTGGTTCTTTCTAGGATTCTCTTGCTTATCTTTCCTATGTCGGGTCTGGTTGGGTTTATCATTCTGATAGTGGGGTCTTCCTCAAAATCCTGTTTTTGGTCCTTAAGAGTGATGAAGCATTCCTTTTCGGCCAGTTTGTCTACTCTATCGCTTATTTTTAATTTTTCAGTAATAATTTTACTAGTTCTGTTGATATTGTCTACCATATTAATATTGTTATTATGATCTTTTTTTATAATTCTCAGTTAAATTTTTTTTAATTAATTTGTTGTAGTCGTCTGCCGTCAATTTGTAGAAGTTTCCCGTTTTTTCAGACTTAACTAGTATTTTATCGCTGTCGTTGATGCTTTTAACTATTTGGCCTAGATGTTTTTGGAAGTTGTTTTTCTTTTTTTGAAAGGAGATGTTATTGATCATATTGAGTAGGTCCTTTTCAAATTCCTGTAGTTTTTTGTTAAATAGTGCAATTTTTTTTACTTTTAAAGCCGTAAACCTCATGTTCTTTTTTGTAAAGTTATTCCGTTGTAGGAAGAAGAATGCTTTCCAGCTCATGCTTCTTATTAATTCCTCTGTTTTTTGCAAAAGTTTAACGAAATAATTCCGTTTGTTTGTGTGTGGAATATATATATATATATATATATATATATATATATATATATATATATATATATATATATAATTACATGAATCATTCATACAAAAAACAAATATAGAGGTTAATGATTTAAATGGCGAGAATACATCTTCGCAAACAATTTCAATAAGTTACACTAACCCCGAACCTGTATATGAATTATATGATCCCTGTTTATAAATTCCAGTTTCATAAGGTCTTTTTTAGTTTTTACAAGCTTTCGTCTGTTCCTACAGACATCCCCAGGTATGGAAATAGATTTGTTCTTGTTTTTTACTTCTCGGTAATAAGAGGACAACGAAAATAGAGATGTAATCCGAAAAAATGCTATGAGAAATGTGTTATTATTTTGGAACGTGCAGTCGCAACGCTGAGTTTGAATTTCAAATTTTAAGGCTGTGCGTTTTTGTACAAATATAGTAATAAGAGAATTCTTTTGTACTGGTAGGTTTTCCGTCAACGTGGCATGGACTATATTGTTCAATAATTACAGTAATGTCACACTTATCCGAAAGTTGCACGTTGGATCAGTTATTTTAATTTCGATATATATATATATATATATATATATATATATATATATATATATATATATATATATATATATATATATATACTGCGGCTCGTCAAATGAGAATAAAGCAAAAATATACCTTTTGCGTTAGACTCAACCACTTATTTATTTGAGTAGAGCTGTAAAAATGAAAATAAGGAAAGCTAAAATTAAATTTTTTTTCACCATTTAATAGGAAAAATTTGAATACTGTTAAATTAGGCTAAACAGTAGCTAGTCAAACTGTGAGTCTCGGATACAACAGTTCAAAACTTAATCTAACAATTTTGCTGTTTTGGACAATTTTGCTGTTACGCCCAGTATATTGCGCTTAAAACCAGACTTTGGTCCCTTATGAGCTAAAGTTAAAAATCAGTTACCGATCAGTGCTTCTTATCACACTTGCGCAACATTCGAGCTTTTACTTAAGCCAAAGACCCATATCATCGGTAACTAACGCCAGTCAGTACAGAAGCCGTACAGAAGCTGTGAGCTAACATCGATTTCAGTATGGATACTTGTGCCATTGATTAACTTATATCACAGATATTGCTGCCGTATTTTTTTAATCATTTCACCCCCAAACAAGGCGACAATGTCACTAAGACGAAAGGGGTTATTAGAAGTGGAAGAAAATGAGAAGTCTTCAGTGAGGAGAAAGGACAATAAAAAAAGATCCAAGTAGGTGACAAGACATTGGAAAAAAGACTTCCACAGACGAGAAGCGTGAGAAAAAAATTATTAGATTAGAACATACTGTTGCATCTAGCTAATTTGTCTATCATTCAAAGAAATTTCATTTCCGGAAGCATTGAGATTAACAATTTTGAATTCTAAAATGACTGATCTGTGTTCTCTCTTCCATGTCTATATAAAGATAAGAATATTTGCGCATACACACGCAATATGATTGTGTACGCACGTAAGTACATTCATATATCCATAAATATATTAAAGAAATAAAACTAATAATTTCACACATACACACACCCAATATCTACATGGTGTCCCAAAAATGTTCTCAATTTTCTGATTTCCTATAAGTTCTTGATTTTTTTTCGGAGCCATACTTTTAATTTCATTATATAACTTAATGTAAAACGAGCGGACCTAGTTACCAATCTAGTTCGACGCTTAAATTCTTGCTATCGAGTTTCCAACGAGGAGAGTTAACTGCCATGAAAACGTTGACCATGTTCACCATCGTCTATGAATATAGAATACAGCGCAGTACGTAATCTGTTCAATGAAACAACGTTAAAGATTAACACTCACGAGTCAGACACTCTACTGAATCTGCCTATATCGCCAATACCACCGGCAGCTGTTCCGGAATTCTTCAGTCTTCGATATCAAAGGCTGACAGTGAATATTCGAGAAAAACATAGCCGCCTTTATAGACAT
Source organism: Acanthosepion pharaonis (assembly GCA_903632075.3). Classification (NCBI taxonomy): domain Eukaryota; kingdom Metazoa; phylum Mollusca; class Cephalopoda; order Sepiida; family Sepiidae; genus Acanthosepion; species Acanthosepion pharaonis. The sequence continues at coordinate 1,321,525 of CAHIKZ030000765.1, forward strand.
CGCATTGAATATTTTGGGCCTTTTGATTGGTTAACCCTTCTATTGGTGAACTATAAAATGAGTCAGCTCATTTTGGCTGACTGACCAGGGTACCCAAAAATTCCAACAGAAAATATTTATAAAAAAAAAGACAGAAGGGAGACACGTTAGGTCTATGGAATTGTGGCTGAAGCCGAGATTGCAGGTCAGGACTGGTAATATTACAGACCATTCTTTGGATTTTGGCGATCGTCTCGAGATATATAGGTGAAGCTCTAGACCAGATATGGCAGCAATATTCAAAGCACGGTTGAACGGCAGATTTATAAATGTGCAAGATAGATTCTGACGAGAAAATTGCCTGGGACGACACAGTGAACCGACTTTCCTAGCAACAAACCTAGCAATTGATTCAATATAATCACTCAGCTTCATATTAGTAGAAAACAAGAGACCAAGAAGGCGCCATAAGTTTCCCCCCCTACCTGGAGGTTAGCATCAGCCATACGGATGTAGGGGAAATTTTTCTCTATGATTATCAAACAGGAATGTCATTCTTCTTTATTTATGTGCCTGTATCCGTTCAGAACGTCGGCGATCATGGCTCTCTACAATTTCCTGTCCTTTGTAGCTCTTAATAAATTTTATTCTGTTTTAGTCAATATTTTTCTTCTCTTATGTGCTGTGTCCCTTCAATACGTTGACGATTATTGCCCTTCACATCTTCCTCCTAATATGTTTTGTCTTTTGTTATTTGCTCAAACTCATCAAATATGTTACACGCTGATTTCCTCTGTCCCTCTTTCACCTAAAATGTCTTGTGAGTATCAGATTTTCTAAGCCCTTCTTCCTCATTACGTGCCCCAGAAATTTCTACTCCCACTTCCTGGTGTTAAATATGAGTTTGCTTTTTGCTTGCTTTCATTCTCTCCAAAACCTCGTTATTGCTCACATATGTTATCCTCGGCATCTTTCTGTAGAACCATATTTCTGCTGATTCAAGTCTCTTCTTCATCTTTGCGAAATAGGCCATATATCTGGGATATTGAAAGAGACCTGTAATCGCATCTTTTACAAACAGGATGGTTACGCCGATGATCGATTTTCGCGTTTTTCACAGATCAGCATCTTATAATAGATGCCAATATCTTTTTTTATTATTATTATCTGAAGTAAATACAAAGAATCATGTCTGAAATCGGAAGGTCAAACCCCAAGGATCTGACAAATGAAAGGAGGTTTTTGCCTTCTGTTTCTTTTATCAGTCGACGAAACGCCTATTGAACAAGGTTTCGAAGGCTTCATTTATCCGCCGTCTGAATTGTTTAACGTCTTCGACAGCAGGAATTACCGGAGGAGCAAGAAATCCTTATTGTTATGTGTATATTGTCTAAAGCAAAAGAGAAAAATCATAAATTCATCTATCATTCAGATGAGTTAGCTTTCAGGAATGATCGAGGTTACGAATTTTGAATTCTAAAGAGAATTTTTTTTTACTGATTTCGCGGGTGGGGAAAAATATTTTGGCTTCGTTCTCTCTTACTTGACTTATTATGTACAGATAAGAATATTTACGCATACAACCACAGCATGATTGAGTGCGCGCGTAAGTAGACACACATATCTCTAAATATCGTAAAGAAATAAAACGAATATTTTTACCTACCCACCAATGCATACAGGGTGTTCCCTAAAAATGTCCTCACATTTTAACTTCGTGTAACTTCTTGAATTTTTTTCTTTTTTCAGAGCCATACATTCAGTTTATTTTCATTTTTAATTTAAAACTTCAATCTTGTTTGCAAATCAATAAAATATGCATTTATTGTCATTTGAAGGGTGAGTACATTTTCTAGCGTGAGGACCTCCTCTCACTCTCTCTCTCGCACTCTCTCTCTCTCTATATATATATATATACAGGGTGGGGCAGACCAACTTGCTTATTTGGAATATCAATTAAAACACAAGTAATGCAGGTATACATGTAATTCTTTGAACTGCAACTAGTTCAACATTTAAATTTTATTTTTTACCAGTTTTAAAGATGATATCAGTAAGATGGCGTCCTTTCTTCTGTATACACTGAGTCAATGTTTTGGGGTGACCTTGCTGTTCGTGGGAGGCCAGGTTTCTTTTTCTTTACATCACCCGCTTCCCTGAAGTTGTTTACCCATGAAACAATCGACTGCCGGCCAGGAACACGACCACGGGGGGCAATATTGAAATGTCTATGGAATGCACATCGCGTTGCGACGATTGAGCGACCGCTTGAAAAAAAATGCCTCAACAGCGAAAGCGCGTTCCAACTTCGTCCACTCCATGATGCTCACTGGGGTTCCTGAAAAATAAACAAAAAATAAATAACGCACGTTCCCCACCCTCTCAAATAAGTCCATCCCTACCATCCTTGGAGCAACCATCGCTTTAGGGCGCCAAATTTAAATAAGCAAGTTGCTCTGCCCCACCTGTATATATATATATATATATATATATATATATATATATATATATATATATATATATATATATATATATATATACCAAGTATATGATTGGTGTATACGGAATAAATTCCAATAACCAACAATTACTATTCTTAAAAGAGTGCTCAATACAGAGTAGAGCGAATATAATTATTTATTTAAAATTATAGCATAAATATGATATAAAATCACTCGAAAAATAGCCATTTTGTTTCAACACCACTGGTGTCTTATCAAGTGATGATGTTGAATGTAGGTTGTAGAATAAAGGTTTTAAAAGGTTCAAATTAATTAACAACCCCTCGTAAGGGGAAACGCTGTTACATAAACTGGAATGACCAATCAAAATACAAGTATACGAGAATTTAAAAAACTTGACAACGAAGTAAGGTTATAATAACTATTAAATGCTTTAAAGTTAGGTTTATACTAAAATAGAATTTATTCTAACTAATAAGTATTAAATTGTACGATAAAATTTGAAATTAAAATTAAAAACTACCTATTTCAAAAATATAAATTTAATCTATATTAAGTTTAAAATTTTAAAATTATTGAGAAAAAAAGAATTACATATGCTATTCTATTTATTTCTATTCTATTTTGTTTCTCTTGAAATTACGTTGGAATAAAGGTTAAGATCCACGGCCCTTAACTTAATGACAACATGGATACAAGTGTAGACATGGGATTATGACATCTTGCGAAAGACAATACAAACACAATCAGATTATAATACATAAGCATGCAGACATATTTAGATATATACACACACAAAAAAGTGACGAGACAGGAAATATTTGCACGACCTTTTACAAAAATAAAAAAGAAATTTATACCACACACATACAGAATGAAAAGCGCATGCAAGTTACTATACGCAGACACCGAAAAAGACACGTACATCTACCCACATACATTGACATAGACACTCCGATATAACACCCAAGAAATATTCAAGATTGAAGGTGTTATTAAACGAATTCTAACCACTAATTTATTAAAATATAACTTATACGGGCAAATATACATAGATAAAAATGGTTTAACAGAATAGAGAAACAAATAATATGGAAAGAAAGGACATTAAAACAGATATATACGTATAAAAATAACACCATCTAATATAAAAAAAAAACGATATATATATATATATATATATATATATATATATATATATATATATATATATGTGTGTGTGTGTGTGTGTGTGTGTATGCTTGGATGTGTGCGTACTTATATATGTGTATATGTGGATGTGTTGATATGGGTATTTATGCATGATTATATATTTGTATATGTGAATGTATGTTCGTATTTCTTCGTATATGTATATGTATCTTAGTGTCTGGGAATGTATCATCTATACTAACTAAAACTTACTTTTGTTTGATAAGGGTTTGTTAATTGCTTATAGACTTAAACAACAATTGTGTCTTGTTACATTTTAAAATTATTATGGACTCTACTGTAATTTATCGTCAATAGAAGAAGAAGAAGAAGAAGAAGAAGAAGAAGAAGAAGAAGAAGAAGAAGAAGAAGAGTAAACTGGAATTAAAACTGCGGAAATAGCAAAATAACTACGTCTGGCTTTCTTCGGTACTAATGAACAAGATCAGAAACGTGTTGCTACATTGCATAGCATGTTCTCTTGGTATAAGTTCGCGTTTCATCCGAAACAACTCCTTGGTTCCGAATTTCCTCAACTCAGTTCGAAACTCAAAGACTATATCGGCCATATGCATAGGAAAGAAAAGCGTACACACCAGAAATCAAAGAAAAGAAAATAACAGTAATAATGATGATGTTGATAATGATGATGACAAGAAGAAGAAGACGAAATTGAAAAGAACAAAAAAAAAGTAAACTGGAATTAAAACAGCGGAAATGGCAAAAAACCTACGTCTGTCTTTCAGCGGTACTAATGAACAAAATCAGAAACCTGGTGCTACATTGCATAGCATGTTCTCTTGGTATAAGTTCACGTTTCATCCGAAACGACTTCTTGGTTCCGAATTCCCTCAACTCAATTCGAAACTCAAAGACTATATCGGCCATATGCATCGGGATAAATACCTTCCATACTTTCGTTTCCTTATCACCTGTCACATCGATCTCTTCTTTTGAATAGACGATAATTAGCAGTTTCTATACGCGGTCTGTTTGACTATCTTCGAAACTGAAAAAAATGACGTATTCATTGCACTTGACAGCATTATTCTTTATGTGCGCGCGTTCAAAAGCCCAAGACGCTTGTATCGATAGCAAAGCAACTTCTTTTCTGTTTACTCACTCTGCATAAATATCTTCTTTATTATCTATATTTGGGGAGAGGGGAGTGGGTAGAAAATGCGCATATATTCTTAGTCTGCGGTCAAGCAAGCAATGCTAGACAGTGACATTGTTAGAATTGACACGAGATGTGTACAAAATTGCAACTGATATATTTTCTTTCTTTCATATGTTTGACAGGCATTGTTCATGAGAAGTTCACAATGACAAAAACCTGACACACTCAGTCTCAACCATTTTTATTTTGGGGGAAAGAAAAAACATGAAAGAAAAATAATTTTTTTTTTATATTCTTTTAATGCGTTGTTAGTCATCTAAGGTAAGTGTGAGTATAAATACAAATGTTTTAGATGTGTAGTTACCTATGTGTTAACGTGTTTTCGTGACTATACAATTCATAGCACGCACACACACTCACAAAAACACACACATATACACGCACACACATACATATATATATATATATATATATATATATATATATATATATATATATATATATATATATTAATAAATATGCATAATACCCGACGCCGACAGTACTATTTCGCAGTTTCATGCTCTATGTAGTCATCAGAGCATGAAAATCCTAGTTGTAGGATCGGGGTGGGGAGTTACGTAGATTTATTAATATATACTTAATAGCTCTGTTATTTAACATTGAGCACTTTTTTCTTACAACAAAGGATATATATATATATATATATATATATATATATATATATATATATATATATATAGGTGTGTGTGTGTGTATTTGACTTTGAACACTTAAATGTACATTTATTTATATTTATTCATTTCATAATATTCATTTTATATATATTTATATATATTTATATATATATATATATATATATATATATATATATATATATATATATAACCCCAAAATAACACTTTCAAAGTAAAACAAAAATAACAGCGTCTTTTTCTAGCCTGTTTTGTTTACAAAGAAAATTAGTGACACCTTCTCTCATGGCTTCCTTCTCTCTTTTTCTCTCTATGTGTTTTTTCTCCTCTACCCCATCGATATCAATATATAACTTCCATTAAGTTAACCGTTTAAATGTGTCAATGTCTGGACCTCCTCAAATAATTTTGTGTATGAAAGTATAGAAATTTTAAATTACATCTAACTTACTCATGTCTTCTCTACCCACTCACTTCCTCACTTCGTTAATTTACATATGCTTACTACCACCCATCAAAAATGTGTAAA